>SNQJ01S0019704.1:0-70488 GCA_010110895.2 Picea sitchensis
CGATCCGTACACAGGTGTTGTCTGATGCGCTACCACTTGAAGGGGTACCAACAGGGGTTACAAGGGTGGCCAACAGATGTGCGCTTAAGAACCACTTGTATTTCCTGCATGTATGAATCCCACAACCGCGGGTTTATGTGCGTAACGATAGATCTCTGTGGCTTAAAGACGTCGGAATACGTCTCTACCCTGAAAAAAAAATTACCCACAATTTCTGCCAAGGAAAGTGCTCTGATACCACTTGCAAGATACCAGATATATAAAATATGCAGAACGGAAATGAAATGCTAGAAATGCCAGAATAGCAGTAAAATATCCAGCATAATCTTCACAATACACAGAAATGATATACGAAATAGCAACAGAAATAGCACTTTGAATCAGATAGCAATGTTCACAGGCCTCTTCGAGGGGGAAACCTCTAGTCGAGCAGTGCTCTGTTATAACAATCTCCAAGCTAGGGTTTTCATACTCTCGACTCTTATTTATACTAATATGTCTACTAAGAGAAGCATCTAGAGGAAGATCCTTCTAGAAGCGGAAGCTTCTATTAGGTCTTCTTACATCTGCCTTATTCTATTTTATTGAAAGGTCTTATTAATATTGACCTTTATTACATCCAAATACATTGATCTACCTATGTGCGGGTTAGGACCTTAACAATTTACCTTAAATACATGATATCCTTGATGAGTGTTCTATATGCACTAAAAACACACTAAAAACCCTCAGTTAAATTGTCAACCTAAGGTAAGTAAACCTAGAGTTGTAGAAAAATATATGCCAAGGTAGAAGGATTGGTAGTAGTATAGTCTAACTAAGGAAGTGGTTATCTAAGGGATAATCTATTCAAGAAAATATATCTAATGAGAAAACCCTACTAAGCAACTTGAAACTATGTAACCTAAGTACTTTTGGACCAAGGATCGATGGATAGCTCTAAGAAAGCAAGTAAAAACCCTATGTAACGCAAACTAGTTCATAACAATAAGAAAAAGCAACTATTAAGCATAACAATAAGAAAATAACAAAAGAAAACAACTTTAACTTGCCAACCTAAATTCAATGAGCAACTATCCTATGAAAGAAAGTAAATAAACAAGCAAGCAACTATTCTACTAAAGAAAGTAACCAAAACAACTAGCTAACCTATTAAAGCAAGTAAACAAAACAACTAGATAACCTATTAAAGAAAGTAAACAACTAACTACTCTAAGATAACTTCTACTTCAAGTAATCTAATTAAAAATTCTCATTGAACAACTATCTAGCCTAAGAGGCAAGTGGACTATATTCTTAATTCGAATTTCAAAACTATTTCTAATTCATAAATGGAAATCTATTTAACTGAAAGCAAGAAGAACTAACAACTAACCTTTAATATATGATAAGCAAATTTCTCTCTAACCTATCAAAGAAAAAGACTATCTATCCTACAACAGAAATAAAACTATATTCTGATCTACAAAAGAAAGAAACTATATCTTCTGATCTACAAAAGAAAGAAACTATCTTTTGATCTATGAAAACAAGAAACTATCTTTTAACCTATGAAAACTCAAATATAGTGTTGGTGGTTGTGTGAATGTCTCTGGTGTCGTATGATATCTCGATGGCACTTGAAAACAAAGGATAATTCAAGCAGTATAATCTCTACACTGATCTCAATAGAAAAGTGAAAGGTATGGATTAAACAATCCAATGATAATTTAGCCATTACGGAAACAATGTTAATTACCCTGCATATTCATGAAATTATTAACCATAAAGAATATAACGAGATCATAATTGTACTTCTATGCTATGTAAACAAACTTCATAATTAAATTCAATCATTAACTAAGAAATATAATTCTAGGAAAGGAGCTGCATAAAGTCAAACTATGTTATATCTATCTTAACAATTCAAAGTGCAAGAAAGAAAATGCTTAAAAATAGAAATTAAAACATGGGTCTTAGCATATGGCAAGTAAACTAATGAATAAACTAATTAACAACTAGTTATCAAAATCTAAATGACAATTAAATAGGCAATACAAACTGAAACTAACCCTATCCATCCATCGAAGCCTTGGTTAAAGAAAGCATGAAATAAAACTCTGTTCTACTATGTTTTAACTTGTATTTTAAATTTGATTTTAAAAGCATAAATAAAATTCAATCTAACATCTAATTGCACACGGGGTTAGTGTATGAGTTTGCAAACTCATTCCTAATTATAAAATCAATTCATATTAACAAAATCCTTCATACTAACCTGCAAAAGAGAATTAAAACAGTTAAACTATAACAACAAATTATATGACAAAAGAAAAATAACAATGCATGTACAGGAAATGAGATAAAAGACATCTAAGATATGAAATGCATAAATAACACATAGAACAATTACCAGACTACTAGTGGTCCCCCCAACAAGTTGTGGTCACTTCTCAAATGCACACCATGAGCTTAATAAAATGATTTCACCATTAAAACTTGAAAAATGCAGTCTTATACAATTCCGACAATTGAAAAATGCAAAAACAGAGGAAAACGTTTTTATCTCTATCCTCTACTTTGTCTAATGCTCCTTAGCTATTGTGTGACCACCACAGTGGTATTTATAATATTTATAGACTAAGTGGTCAACCACAGGAGGGTTGAATCACTTCTAAAAATGACAAATTACATTAATGGTGCCCTAACTGCCGAAATAGAGTGAACCAATAATCACCCTGCTCAACAACCTAAATTGAGTTGTCAAGAGTTCAGTAGATGGACGGGATAAGAACGAGAAAAACCCATGTTCTTGATTCACCCACCACTAGCCATCAATACCATAACCACCAAATCGCCCACCATTTTTGTGCAAGATACAGTGCTGGACAGAGTGTCGGACCGAGTACCAGATCGAGTACCAGATGGAGTGCCGAAAGTAGAAACATGATTCAATTTTTCCTTGTAACACCAGAAAATGTGAATTAGATGTTTGGAAACATAAAAATGTAATGAATTATACTCAAGATCAATATAAAATACAAATTATGCATACTTGGTGTAGATCATATCATTTTGGCATAAAATTCTTCAAAAACATTTCTCCAAAACATGAAAAACGCATATGTACATTCAACAAAAGTATCTAATTACTGTCATAAAACTGATCATATCTCGGGCCCAACAATCCTTACATGTATCCCTCTGGTGATCAACGACCATGATTTACTTCGGCTATTTGTCCTCCTCCTTGTCCACAAACCTCTGAAGTTTCATATCTTACGCCACATGTCCTCCTTGACAATGGACGGTCCCAAATTACTTCGGGACTTCGGGACCTTGACAATTTCACTCTCCTGCGGACACAAGGGTTAAGTCTCATGCACTTACTTTCGGATCCAACAGTTACTGGTCCTTCGCGCTAAGATCCAACATATGGGATTTGTTCCTCTCAACTATGCTTCCTTTGTTCAATGGACACTGATCTAATGGTCCATACTCCTCTCCACAATCGATCAGATGGTTGTTGTTGCTCCTCCTCCTGAGATTTCAACTTCCTCTAGCTTAGAGGATTTTCTAAGTATTCAAAGGCCTAAGCCTTTGTTCCTCCTACGAGTCTATCCCTTGGACCTCATATGCACCTCTGAAAAGTGCTTATCTCTTTTGATCTTGATCTTCTTGAATATCTCGATTTCCCACGCACTCCTTGCATTTTAGGGATCTCGTTAAACTCATATCAAAGGTCCACGACGATTGATGGTTCATAGTAATTGCGAGGCCCCAACATGTGTGCTCTTTGTCAGAAACATCAACCTCTGAAATGTAGAAAGTGCTTGCTCGACTCTGGTCTGATCCTAGAAGTTGATCTTCCATCTGCAACGATATCAATGACATGGGTTGATTGCAGTCCGTGAACTAGCAGGTCCGCTAAATTCACCTTCACACTCCATAATGATTCCCAACCGTCGATTAAATCGAATGTCTAGTGTTTAATTCGATAACTCGAGTGAGTATTTGAGTCAATCTGACGATCGAGATGGCCTCTCCTCCCATTAAACGACTCACATCCATATTCGTTGTCAGATTCTTAAGTCATGGGTAGTTCTGGTAACTTGACTATTGTCTACCTCCTAGATCTCATGGTCGGGATAGTTCCTAGGCATCCTCAAATCTAAGGTTCATATTTAACTTCAGGACTTCGATACTTCAGGTATTTTACCTCCCTTATGACGAACTCGCTCAGTTCACCGAACTCAAAAAGTCCAAATGACTCCAAGGGTTAACTCCCACACTCTTTCCCATATCCAATGGTTACAATAGACCATAGCTTCTTCTGAACAGATTTCGTCCATTCTTCTTCCAAACAAGGGAACCTTCCATTTTGATACTTTAGCCTCGCTACTCTTCCTGATCTTTGTTAGCTCTGAAGGGCTTAAGAGATTTGTGCTCTTTCTCTTGAACTTAACACTTGGAGAAGAATCCTTCCATGCACCGCTTACACTCATTCCACAACTCTAGAAATTGAGTGGTTCTTGGTCTCTGCCTACCTCGCAGAGAGCTTGTACATACGTGCACTATCTCTCCTGAGATTTAACATAATTCCTCCTCCAAGGGACTCAGAATGACTAGGAGTGTCGACATGCATACGTGAAATTATGCCCAAGGTCGATGATCTCACAGTTTGTGGATCTAGTTTAAGCCACCATACGGTGCAAGCATTTACGAATAAAAAACATGTCCAATCAATACTTGCTTAAATACACAACTTAAAAATGAATAAAGAGATACAGTATAACCATTAAGAAAACATACACATCCTTGGGTCCTTCACAGTATATCCCATTTCATTACATAATTACAGCTTAATTTCATAGGGTATGAGAATACTTATTTATTACAAGTTTCATCGAACCAACTGACTGTGGGTGTGCACCTTTCCACTCAAACATAGGCTCAGGGGAAGTCATTATTAGCACTCTGGACACCCCCATGCCAAGCCATGATATCACTAGGGAATTTATGCCATCTCTCAGAGAAACTCTCTATGTCACAGTGACCCTGTGAGGTTTATCAGATGCTTCCTCGGCATCAAGCTCACATTCAGGTTCTTCATGTCGTGTTCTCGACATTTACTTTGGGTTCACACATATCCCTTATGAGCTTGTGCTATCATCCTATGTCTCCTCTCTTGCTGTGTCTCTGTATGTATCTTACTTTCCCTCCTCTGGAAGGTTTTTCGACCTGTCCTATTCCTTCTGTCAGAAGGAAGCCCAAGTCTGCAGGTCTCTATGGTACTTCGAGCTAACATCTTGCAGTTAGACCATGTTTCCATTCATGGGGGTTTGTGATGATTCAACCACTGGTCCTTTCTTAATTAACTGATTTCTTTCCTTTAGAGATATCATGGCTTGTACTTCAAGGCTTCACCCCCAAACAGTCAGTTATGGGCAGTTTAACAATAATGCATTTACATTTTCCACATGCCTTAGCATGGTAATCCTATTTTATGATTAATTACAAGCTAGGGGAAACAAGGGTGTTACAATTCCCTCCCCCTTAAAGGAACACCGTCCTTGATGTTGTTTCTCAAAAATACCTATCATGCCTTTCTTATTTAGTTGTTTTAGAAATCTTGATCCTTCTTCCTCGATCGGGTCATTTTTCAGACATTTAATCTTGGTCACCTGTCTTCCTCAATCGAGTCATTTTTCAGAAATTTAATCTTGGTCACCTACTTTCAATAATTCTTGGACAACAAGCAGGTTAATCATAGTCTTATGCGAAAACATTGCATAAAATTTTCTAGGAAAATTTCATAATCTTAGCACAATAATTATATGCGCAGTTTGTGGATTTGTATCCACATGGTTGTTTTTTTATCCAGGCTCATTATTTTTCCTTGACATACCCATTGGGTGCATGATCCCCATAAATATTTTACAAGAACTATCAAGGTTTCATCTTCCTTACAGTCACTCACCCTCCAGGCCCAGGCTCAGGCATCCCCTTCTCTGCTATATAGTCCCTCGGGTGATCCATCTTGCCTTGCCAAGGTTTTCTCACATAGGAAGAACTACCCATCATGTGCATGATCCCAATAAATATTTTACAAGAACTATTAAGGTCTCATCTTCCTTGTGGTCACTCACCCTCCAGGCCCACGTGCAGGCATGGCCTTCTCTGTTATATAGTCCCTCAGGTGATCGATCTTTCCTTGCCAAGGTTTTCTTGCACATGAAGAGTTACCCATCATGTGCATGATCCAAATCAATAGTTTACAATAACTATTAAGGTCTCTTTTCCTTGTGGTCACTCACCCTCCAGGCCTAGGCTCCCTCATCCCCTTCTTTGTTATACATTCCCTCAGGTGATCCATCCTTCCTTGCCAAGGTTTTCTCGCATAGGAAGAACTACCCATCATGTGCCTGATCCTAATCAATAGTTTACAAGAACTATATAGGTGTCCTCTTCCTTGCAGTGACTCACCCTCCAGGCCCAAGCTCAGGCACCCCCTTCTCCGCTATACAGTCCCTCGGGTGATCCATCTTTCCTTTCCAAGGTTTTCTCGCACATAAAGAATTCCAGAGACTTTATCGAGTCTTACAGTCGAGGTTTCCCTCAGAATTTCTCTACCGGGGCATCCCTCTGGCTTGTGTTACCTCAACACAACATATTCTAGGAGATCATGGCCATTTTTCATGCCTTTATATCTTGACAGGCTTCCGAGTCAGCTAAAGTTAGGGACGAAGGTTACTCTCCTTCTCCTGGAAAAGAAATAGTTAGGGATGAAGGTTACTTTCCTTCTCTCGACTCAATCATAGATAGGGACAAAGGTTACTTTCCTTCTACTGAGTCACTCTTTATTTCATGCGATCGGATTATACTCTTTCTCACAGTTCTCCCTCGAACCCGAGATCTTAGTTTCTCATCTCTGCAGTCTTTGCAAGTCTTTCCCTTTCACCTATATCACAGGTATACAAAAATTCATGAGACATCATTAATTTTTAAATTCAAATTTTTTCTTGTAAATCTGTCATCCGCAGATTTCCAAATTCCACTTTTTGTTCTCATATTTGTTTTGCACAGTAACCCGATTCATAATTATGGGACTTTCCTTCCCATAGAGGTTTGGCTCAATAGGCAATTGGTCTTCCTTATGGGATTACAACGTTTCCATATCCAAGACCCTTTGCTTCATACACTTTCAACATTCCTTACAATTTGGCTCAGTAGGCAATTGGTCTTCCTTATGGGCTTACAATACTGCCATATCCAAGACCCATTTCCTCCTGCAATTTCAACATTCCTCAGCCAAACAAATTGTTAGTTTCAATGCATCCATGTATATATATATATATTCAAAACCATACATACTAACAGTTCATCACATCTATACAAACAGGTAAATGGAGTCCCATTCCTTGCCTATGCCTCATTTCAACATACCAAACCTTTCAAAACATAATTCATCATTTCAAAGGCTTTAACAAATGTGCCAATATTCATGGCCACATTCATAACCAATGCACTCTTGCATTGATTTCAAGTTTGTCACACTTTATGACAGGTTCTTGGCCATGGTGTGTTGGAATTTAACCAACCTCTTCACCACATGGCTTATTCATTTTCTTTCATTCTTACAGTGGCACCATACTTCCTACTATAGGTTGATCACGATCCCAAATCAGTACACCTGAACTCAAAATTTTCACATGAATGCCTTTAATCATTCTTCCTCCATTAATAATTAGGGTAACAACACTCATGGCGACCCATATTAGTTTTCCTTCAACGCTTACATAATGTAAGAAAAACATTGGAAGGTCCTCCTTTCTTACTGAAAAATCCATTGTTTGCTATCTTATGCAGCATTCGTTTCCTCAATGCATTCAATGCAGCATGCTATCTATGAGCACTTTTGTTTCCAATCGTTCCTTGATTGGTCCATGTATTCATGACATATTAGTTCATGAATTCTTCCAAGGATTACAATCAGTCTTTACTACTAGAGTTTCACACCTCCATCATTCATGACCTCCTTCCTGAATCATAACCTACTTGGGTATCTAAGGCATACAAATGCCTTTCAACGTTTCATACATAACATTAAGACTGTAAAAAAATTTAGAAGGGATTCTTACCCAATCCCTTCATACCTTGTGCCACATAGGCATGAACATTTTTTTTTTTATACCTGTTATGGCTGCTAGCACCCCCTCTGATATTACCCCATCGGTGGTGCTCCATGGGGACTTTTAAAGTCCCTTCAACAATATTTCAACAAGAACCTTCCCATAGTCATCCTCTGCTTGAGGTTGTTCATTATTGGAAACTATCTTTATCAACAGTTCCAATCTATTTCTTTCTACACATGACATGCATCATAAACACATTAGTCGTCATGTAAATTAAAAAAAATGCAAGCACCATAGCACTTAAGTTAATAAAAACATTTTCAGACATATCCTAGCATATTTGTATGCACTTCATCACATTATCCTTAATGTTTTCATGAGTGCAACACAACAGTTCTCAATTGTTTCTACAGTAATACAACCGCCATCACTATGGTGTCAAAACATTTACTTTCATCAACGTACTAGCTTTCTCATCTAGAGAAAAAACATAATACACAACAAGAAAATAATTGAGGGCTCTCCCCTTCTTCAAATTCTTTCTACATCACCTGAGACTTTTCAGCCCAACTGAGTTATTTCTAAGGCATCGCTATATTTTCTTTGCTTTTTCAATTTACACCTTGTTGGGATCTTCGTGCTCTTTTCCTTGAGCCGCATTGGTTAGGCCTCACCCTAACCTTTTTTGGAATACAAGAACATGCCTAATATCAAACCTTTTTTTTGTTCATAATGGATCATGAACATGTGCATCCTGCACATCACCATTCGATTATCAGAATGGTCAATATTCATTTATTAGTCTTCTATTCATTACATGATGTTTTTCAAAATGTAATCTGGGATTCTGGTATATATATATATATATAAGCTTGTGGCTCACTTCTTAATTCTCAACATTCATTAAGGTTGTGAACTTGTTTTCCTGATAGAGTCTTCACACAGTTCCTCCACAGGGAACTCCTTCAGCATGTAACTTCCTTATTGCATATCCATCACTATTTGTGATGGCCTCAATCCTTGAGTTAGCTTCAACAGTTTATGACATATCCCATAAGGAATATAAACATGCATTCACTTGATAGTTTAATTTCATCATTAGTGTCCTTTAGTTTGAGATTTCAGTCACTTACATGACTAATCTCACAGTCATATCTCGTATTGATGTTGCCTTCTCTCAAGGCAATAACCCACCAGGGTAAATTTCCTCTTTATGCGACAATGTCTAGCAAGAAAACCTTCTTGCCTCAGCTTTCATAGGGTTTTACCCATCTCACTTTTCTCTAGTCATGAGGAGTTATATACTCCAATTTTAATATAAATAAGTAACTATAACTTCCAGGGATCCTACCTGATCCTATTAGATTCCTTTAAGCCAACCAAGGTATTAACCATTATATAATCCACCATCAGCATGTTTGAATTTCCAACTAGCCATGCTTAGAAGCAGTGTTGCGAACACCAGGTCATCTGTCCTTCGGGCTTCAGCTGCTCTTGAAAGAACCCTACCACCTTCAACTATCCACATTCAAGTCTTATTATAAATGTTAATTAGGATATCCCTACTCAGGTAAGAGTAGTTATCACTTTGACAAAGGCTTAAGGAAATTCTTCTACTAAAATTCAACAAGAGTTCCCAAAATCGTAGGTTCAATTTGTAGTTCTTCTCCTCAAGGAGTAAATGTAGATAAAAATACCTCCTTACACGACTTGTACATAATCAGGCCAAGTGTTGTAACCATGCTCTTATACCAATTTGTAACACACCCATGATGGGGCATGAAATTTTCTCTTTTCTTAAAGGGCAGATTCTACATTCATAGTTTCTAATTTAGAAAGTCAAGGAAACAGTCCGATATCCCGGTCAAGTATCTCTGATCCTGAATCCAAACTACTCTCTGAGACCTTGATGGTCTCGATTTGTAATTAAACACAGACCCTTTCGACTTGCAGGTGTAGGTCTAATGGTATCCAGGACCTTCCCCTTCGTGCATACGAAATATCAGAGTCTGGGCATTAGCTCCTTTTCTTGTAACCCCTTCCTTGATATGACCTTGGGTGATGGCCTTATGTATCCATGTGATTGTGGGCACATCCAAGGGTGGTTTCAAACCAAACTACTTTTCGACCCCCAATTCACCTTGAGCCTCCACGTGTCCTTTCTCCAAAACCATGGGTTGGATTGCAGCCCACCCTCAACTTTTTAAAGTTTGTGCACCTTCAGCCTCCGCAATCCAACAAGACCATCGATCTCATTGACCTTGATGGTGCTTCTGAACTGATGACTCAGATCCATCCTTTCTAAATCTACGGATCAGATCTAACCTTTCTAAATCAACGATTGTGATTTATTTTGTGATTCGGGTTTCGGGAGTTTGAAATCTCAACCCTCACTTCCTCCTCAGTAACTATCTTCCAGAGTGGAATATCTGTTAACACCTGTCACTACAAATGTGCGGCTATGATTTTCCTCCATGATCCCGACCTTCAAGAGTTTCAGTTATCAAATTATCATTTCTTCCGGAGAGATTTCTCCAAAAGAGAAGATCTTCTTCCACACATCCTCCTCAATCGACGGTTCTACTCCCACTTCCGGACTTTGGCCTCCTCAACTAGATCAACGGTCCTTCAGCTCCCTCCTCAATCAATGATCAAGACCTTTTCCAGGTCTTCATACCTTTTCCTCCTATCTTTTCTTTCGGAGTTCTAGATCTGGTGTCACGTGTCCACCTTCACATCAACAACTCTTGTCACTTCAAATTTCTAGACTTCGGAAATCTCAAATCTCAACTCTCACTTTTCCCCAATGGATTTTATCCGGAATTGATAATCCACTAATGTGTGTCCCTCTTGGATCAATTATTGTGATCCCTTCGCATCTTCAGACTTCGAATTTCTTAGTCCTCAACTTTCACTCCCCCTTGACGTATCCAGATTACTGTCACGTGTCCTCTCGAATTGGACAATTGATAGTTACTTCGGGTCTTTACCCAAAATCCATAGATTTATGCCACGTCCCCCTTAATATGGTGGCTATGAATTACTTCGAGACTTTACCTGGATTCCATAGATTTATGCCATGTCTCTTTTGGATCAGACGGTCCATATTCACTTCGGGTCTTTGGGCTTTGACAGTCTCAATTCTCAACCGAAACCCTGGTGCGATTCACCTAGAGCTCATAATCTATTAACGTGTGTCCTCTTTAAATCAATAACCCTTGTCTACTTCCAGACTTCGACCTTTGAATATCTCATATTTTAGTTTTCCTCACTCTCGGTTCCTCCCAGAATGGTTTTACCTAGAGTCCCCGATCTTATGACATGTGTCGTCCCACAGATTGATGACTCCCGACTGCTTCGACTGTTCAGGATTTGGTGAGTTCTAACTCTTCTCCTTCATGTTCTCCCAAAGTGCTTCCACCTGGAGTTCATGATCTATCTCCATGCGCCCTTTTGGATATATGGTCCAGATTCTCTTCGACTTTTGGGGCTTCAGGATTTTGTCTTACTCCTCACATGGAAACCTCTGAAGTATTTTTCCCCGAAGTCTTTGATCTATCGACATGTATCCCCTATCGGCCAACAGATAGGATCTACTTTAGCTCTTTGACTTTCGAGAGTTTCAAGATTCTACGCACTCGTTTCCTTCCGAAGTGCATTTACCTGAAATACACAATCTCCTGACATGTACCCCCCTGGTGATCAACGACCAGGATTTACTTTCGCTGTTTGTCCTCCTCCTTATCCACAAACCTCTGAAGTTGCAGATCTTACACCACCTATCCTCCTTGACGATGGACGGTCCCAAATTACTCTAGGACCTTGACAATTCCACTCTCCTGCACACACAAGGGTTAAGTCTCATTCACTTACTTCTGTATCCAATGGTTACCAGTCCTTCACGCTCAGATCCAATAGATGTGATCTGTTCCTCTCCTTTGCACTTCCTTTTTTCACTGGACGTTGATCTAATGGTCCATGCTCCTCTCCACAATTGATCTGATGGTTGTTGTCACTCCTCCTCCTGAGCTTTCAACTGCCTCTAGCTTAGAGGATTTTTTAAGTAGTCAAAAGCCTCAGCCTTTGTTCCTCCTACGAGTCCATCTCTTGGACCTTGTCTACACCTTTGAAAATATATTGTCTCTTCTGAGCTTGATCTTCTTGAAGATCTCAATTTCCCACACACTGCTTGCATTTTAGGGATCTTATTAAAATTAGATCGAAGGTCCACGGTGATCAACGGTTCACAGTAATTATGGGGCCCCAACATGCATGCTCTTTGTCAGAGAAATCAACCTCCACAATATGGAAAGTGCTCACTCGATTGTGGTATGATCCTATTCGTTGATCTTCCATCCCCAATGAGATCAACGACGTGGGTTGATTGCGGGTTGTGAACTAGAAGGTCCTCTAAATTCAACTTTGAACTTTACAATGGTTCCCAACCGTCGATTAAATCGAAGGGATGGTGTTTAATTCAATAACTCCAATGAGTATTTGAGTTGATCTGACGATCGGGATGACCTCTTCTCATGTGAAATGGCTTACATCCATATCCGCTGTCAGATTCTTAAATGATTGGTAGTTCTGGTAACTTGACTATCGTCTACCTCCTAGATATGACGGTCAGGATGGTGTCCGAGCATCCTCAGATCTAAGGTTCAGAGTTAACTTTGGGACTTCAGGACTTCATGGATTTTATCTCCCTTATGATGAACTCCCTCAGTTCATCGAACTCGCGAATTTTGAATGACTCCAAGGGTTAACTCCCACACTCTTTCCGATATCCAACGGTCACAACAGACCATGGCTTCTTCCGAATAGATTTTGTCCATTCGTATTCCAAACAAGGGAAACATCCCTTTCGTTACTTCAGCCTTGCTACTCTTCCTGAGCTTTGTTAGCTCTGAAGGGATTAACAACTTTGCGTTCTTTCTCTTGAACTTAACACTTGGAAGAATCCTTTCGCGCATACCTTACACTCATTCCTCAACTCTAGAACTTGAGTGGTTCTCGGTCTCTGCCTGCCTCGTAGAGAGCTTATGCATACGTTCACTATCTCTCTTGATATTTAATAGAATGCCTCCTCCAAGGGACTCATAATGACTAGGAGTCTCAACATGCGTAAGTGAAATTATGCCCAAGGTCGATGAACTCACAAATTGTGGATCTAGTTTAAGCCACCATAGGGTGCAATCATTTACAAATACAAAACATGCCCAATCCATACATGCTTAAATACACAATTTAAATAGGAATAAAGAGATATAGTATAACTAGTAAGAAAACATACAGTACATCACTAGGTCCTTCATAGTATATCCCATTTCATTACATAATTACAACTTAATTTCAGAGGGTATGAGAATAATTACCTATTACAAGTTGCATCCAACCAACTAACTGTGGGTGTGCGCCTTTACACCCAACCATAGGCTCAGAGGAATTCATTCTTATCACTCTGGCCACCCCCATGCTAAGGCATGATATCACTAGGGAATTTATGCCATCTCTCAGAGAAACTCTCTCTATCACAACGACCCTGCGAGGTTTATCAGATGCTTCCTCATCATAAAGCTCGTGTTTGGGTCCTTTAGGCTATGTTCTTGGCACTTCCTTTGGGTTCTCACATCTCCCTTACGAGCTTGTGCTCTTGTCCCATGTCTCCTCTCTTGCTATGTATCTTTATGTATATTNAAGGGTTTTTGACCTGTCGTTTTCCTTCTGTCAGAAGGAAGCTCGGGTCTGCAGGTCTCTGTGGTACATCGAGATGACATCCTGTAGCTAGACCATGCTTCCATTCATGGGGGTGGTTGATGATTCAACCATTGGTCCTTTCTTAATTAACTAATTTCTTTCCTCTAGAGATATCATGGTTCATACTTCAAGGCTTCACCCCCCAACAATCAGTTATGGGTAGTTTAACAATAATACATTTACATTTTCCACATGACTTACCATGGTAATATTATTTTATGATTAATTACAAGATGGGGGAAACAGGAGTGTTACAAGAGATATGTGGAGGTCGATTTGTACATTCATGAAAATGTAATATGAATTGAATTCGATCTGACATCCGACGACAAAAGAAAAATATAGGCAAGTTTCCTTCAAGGAACCTCCTATACCAGCCACCTTGCACAATTTCTGGGGAAATTGCTTGCATGTCAGCTAATTGATAATTTTCTTCCAAAACCCATGTCGTAAGAATTTTAAAATTAATTTTCATCACTCTAGAATCGTCATACGAAAATTGTTTTCTAAATTGGTGTATGGAAAATTAATTAATAAAAGTAACCATTTGTGTTAATTAAATGAAGGGGAGCAATGTTTCATTCCAAAAGGACACATTGTTTCAAAGTGGAACCCTTTTGAGGACTATATAAGTAAAGGAATATGAAGGGAAGAAAGTGTCTTGGAGGATATATATATATATATAATGGATTGAATGAAAGTTCATTATATCATCTTGGTGCATGTTTACAAGTTGATTTTTGTCATGAGGATTGGATTTGATGCAGGAGCATCCCTCACATCAAGCGAGCCAACGCGAAAGACAAAGGACAGCTGGGCAGACCCAGCCAAATTTTTTAATTTTCCCTTGAAGTTGATGTGCCAAATATAAATGAGATCATTTAATGGAGGTGCTTTGGTATAATGTAATCAGACCTTGAGCGCCCCACTCTCGTCTGAAGTAGATAGAGGCATTTATGTTGAGATGAAATAGGTAGATAGAATTTAATATTCGATTAGACAGTTTTAGAAAGAAAGAGGGAAACGGGATATAGACACCCTCATTGTGCATTGTATCATAATCCTGAGCATTGAGAAGAGAAATAGAGAGATGTGGAAGAACACCCATGTATAGAGCTTGAATTAATAGAAGAATTTGATTCAAATCCATGGTTTTGTGTTTGTTCTCTATGTATGTATACTGAATGCTATGCTCATGATTATTTACTTCCTATTATGCATTTGCTTTACATGCTATGTATGAATGATTTCTTGCTGAGTGTTTGAAATCTGAAAAGGGAAGTAGAAGAAATGAGTTTCAATTGTTTCTCTATCCGAGAAAGGATTCCTGTAAGGAGTGCAGTTGAAGTCATCCGCAAGGAGTGCGTTGACAGAAGGCTCAGATAGTTTAGGTATTGTTCTCATTCACCCATAAGTGAAATTGGGTTATAGGAGCCATGTAAGGAGTGTGTAGGCTAACGAAAGTCTCAGTTGTGAATCTGAGCGAATCATTTGAAGGACTGCTATTGCAGGTGTGTGTAGAGTCGGAAGAATTCAACACTTGGAAGTGTTTGAGGATTGCCGCAAGGGGTGCGCGCAAGAATCTTTGTGGAGACTCAGAATTGTGTGAAGCTCAGGAAGGACAAGGCTTCCAAGCTCGTTGAAGGGAAGCATAGGAATTTTGTGCCGTAGGAGTGTTTGAACAGGCGCTGCAAAGTCACGAGCAGGAGGACCAGTTTTCACAGATAAATACTGGGTTCACCTCGTATAAAACATCAAAGAGGAAGAGATCTATGGTTAGGATCTTGTGGGGAAGATTTGCAAAATCCCATCAGCCGTTGGATCTGCCAAAGAAGCAAGGAGGTTACGGTCACGTTCGGAGTTCAAGCTCCAATTGTTGTGAGTCGTTGGATCGGTGATTGGTTACCCGTCAGCCGTCTGATCTGATAGGAGTTGCACAGGGTTTAAACCCTCGTGAGCAGAGTAAGAACCCTGAGAGGCGTCGGGCTATCGAGGCATTGAGGTTTGGGAAATTGGGAGTCACGAGAGCAGAAGATCGGGAATTTTCATAGTAAAAGTCCCGAGAAGGATCAGAGTCGTCCATTTGAGGATACACGTGGTAGACATCGAGGCATCGAGAGTTGGGATATCAACCTTTCTGTGGATATGAGATCGGGGAATTCCATAGTGAAAACCCCGATATAATCTGAGCCGTTCGTTTGGGTAGACAAGTGTTAGAAATCCAAAGAGGCTTGGTATATCGACGTTCGGGAAATCAGAGTTCCTGAGGTCGTAAAAATTGACACATCAGAAGTCTCGAAAATGCGAGGAGCAATCTAAACCGTCAATCTTGAGGGTACGCATGGCAGCAATCGAAGACATCGGGGAAAGTCCCGACAGGAAGTTGTCTATCGGCATTTTGGTCATCGAGATATCAGGAATCCTGGTGACAAGGTGTTTATGCATTTCGGAATCGTGATGTCCGAAACCCCAATAAGGAGGGAAGCGTCGTTGTGGGAGCCAGTTGTCGGCATAGCGGATAACTAGGATTCGAAAGATCGGTAGTCCCGTGGGCAAATGTTTTTCGACATTTGAAACCCCGAAGTCCCGAGGAAGATCTGGAGTCGTTGGTCTCACAGGCAATCATGGTCGTTGATCAGGCTAAAGGCAGACAGGAGTTGCTAGCTGACGTCACGATGGGAAATTGGGATTCGAGGGATCGCGAGTCCTAAGGACGAGTGTATTTTGACATTGGAAAGTCTGAAACCCCGATGGGAGGTATGACTGCGGTCATATAGAGGAGGTCACGTGGATCAAGAGTCTAGCCTGGAGGGCTAATGGAAATTGGAGCACATCGGGATTTTGAAGCCAAAAACCCCGACAAGAGGTAAGACTGCAGTCACGGGGATAACAGTCATATGGTCCTGGAGCCTAGCCAGGAGAGCTAGTGCATAAACGGCATGTCGGGTTTCGGCGGATCGCGGATCCTGAGGACAAGTGTATTTTGGCACTTGAAAGTCTGAAACCCCGACGAGAAGGAATATAAGGCTGTGGTCTTATGGAAAGTGGTCACATGGACCACAGCATAGCCAGGCGGGGCTAAGGCAACAAAGGAGCACATCGGGATATTGGAGGTCAAGACATCGGGAGTTTGAAAACCCCAAAACCCGATTCTCTATTCTTCTGTCGTCGCAGAAAACAGTGACCAGCCTAAAGACTGTAAAGTGCCGAAAAGACCTATGGGTCCATTTCGAAGGAGATTCCAGTGGGTATCAGAAGAGCCATTCCATCTCGAGGGGGAAAATTGAATTATCCTTAAGACCGGGAGGTCAGGCGCGGGACCTGCTGAGGTAGGTGTCCGGGTGGACGCCATAAAGTGGTATCCGAGCTTAGAGAAGCTTATTTTCTTTCTATAGAAGAGAGAAAGGAGAATTCACCATGCCACCAAGGAGAAGGGATAGACAATCACCCGATCCATAGGAGGAAAGGGAAAACCTGAGAGGAAGGGGTAGAGAAGTGCAGAATCCAGAAGTAGAAAGAGATCTGCATAACTTACGCGCTAGAGTTGTGGACATGGAGATAAGACAAAGGCGCAAAGCCGATGTAGGAGATATCAGTGAGTCCGAAAATGACGATGATGCTGGACATGGAGAAGAAGAAATCCCAGCGGAAGATGCAACAAATGAACACTTACTTAAAGTTGTTGCAAGAATGGGTGCAAAGGTGAAAATGGACACTCCAGTTTATGAGGAAAATCTGGATGTAGAAGAGCTTCTAGACTGGATTAGAGCTCTAGACACGTATTTTGACTATGAAGATATCGAAGAGGACAATAAATTCAAGCATGCCGTCATGAGATTAAAATGACATGCAACCTTGTGGTGGGATGAACTACAAGCTGACAGGCATTGCCAAGGCAAGCAAAAAATTAAGAGCTGGGATAGGATGATTGCAAGGATGAAGGAAAAATTCATTCCCAGGGACTATCGATTTTCTCTGTTCAGGAGGATGCAGAACCTGAGACAGAAGCTGATGTCAGTAAAGGAATATACTGAGGAATTTTATAGGTTGAATATCAGGGCAGGTCATCGCGAAAGCAATGACGAAAAAGTGGCTAGGTATATGAATGGCTTGAGATATGAGATTCAGGATGAAATGAGTATGGAAACCATCCGAACGGTAGAAGATTCTTATCAAATGGCTTTGAAAGTGGAAGAGAAGCTGAGCCGAAAGCAAGGTCAGAGGGGTCGAGGAAGGAGTCAGCCCAGGGGAAAATCAGTTGCCCAGGAAAGAATCTAGAAGCCTAGGGACGACTGGAATAAACCTCAGACTTGGAAAGAAAGAGGTGGAAGCTCACAACGAGGGCGATATGATGAACAGAGAGAACAACATACTGAGCAGAGAGGAGGATATGCTGATAATAATAGGTTTCCTCATACCAGAGGTAGAGGAAGAGGAAGAGGTGGAGTAATCACATGCTTCACATGTGGAAAGAATGGGCACAAGTCATTCGAGTGTCCAGAGAAAAAGAAAGAAACTGGAGAAACTCACATCGCCGAGGCACAGAGGCGAGATGTTGAGGCAGAAGATGTTGAAGGTGGAAGATCACTAGTGATGCGAAAAGTCCTTTTGACACTAGAGAAAGAAATGGAAAGTTCATTCCAAAGGACCAGACTTTTTAGAACAACTTGCAAGACCAAGGGTTGGGCATGCAAGGTCATTGTGGATAGCGGTAGCACTGATAATCTCATTTTATTTGAGATGGTAGAAAATATGGAGCTGGAGACGACTGATCATCCAAGCCCATATAAAGTTTCATGGCTACAAAAATGACATTAGGTAAATGTCACCAAGCAGTGCTTAGTTGAATTCAAAATAGGAGGATATAATGATAAGATTCTGTGTGGTGTTATTCCTATGCATGTTTGTCATCTATTGTTGGGTAGACCGTGGCAATATGATAGAAATGTGATTCATGATGGGAGGATGAACACATACACCCTAGAAAAGAACAGAAGAACTCATATGTTGTTTCCAATCAAGGATAAAGAAGTGAAGCCGGATGTAAGAAACATAGTACTTCTCATGAGTGGGAAGGAACTCCTTACCAAGGTTAAGAAGAAGGAGGATCCACAGTTCATTGTGGTCAGAAAACTGAGAATTGTTTTGACCAGCACAAGAGTGGATGATTTGCCAGAAGAATTTCAGGAACTGCTGGAAGATTTCATTGATATAGTAGTGGACGAATTACCTCATTCATTGCCATCGATGAGAAGCGTGAGTCATCATATCGATCTCATACCCGGAGCCAATTTACCAAACAAAGCTGCGTACATATTTACGTTGCAAGAGAATGAAGAGGTCAAAAGACAAGTCAAGGATTTGTTGGACAAAGGTTTGGTCAGGGAAAGCTTGAGTCTGTGTGTTGTTCCGACGGTACTCAGTCCGAAGAAAGACGGAGGCTGGAGGATGTGCACTGATGCAAGGGTGATTAACAAGATAACCATCAGGTACAGGTTTCCATTACCAAGGATGGATGATTTAATGGATTGCTTAAGTGGAGAAAAATTCTTTTCAAAGATTGATTTGAAGAGTGGATATCACCAGATTCGCATGAGAGAAGGTGATAAATGGAAAACAACATTCAAGACAGGTGAAGGTTTGTATGAATGGATTGTTATGCCATTTGGTTTAACAAATGCACCAAGTACCTTTATGAGGTTGATGAATGAAGTCCTGAAGGATTTCATCAAAAAATTTGTTATCGTATATCTGGATGATATACTGATTTTCAGTAAAACGGGAGCTGAACATCTGAAGCATTTGGCCATTGTGATGAAGAGATTACAACAAGAGAAGTTGTTGATAAACCTGAAGAAGTCCTCATTCATGAAGACAAAACTCATTTACTTGGGATTTGTTATTTTTGTAGATGAGTTGAGGATGGATCCAGATAAGGTGGAGGTAATCAAGAATTGGCCATCACCGAGGAACATATTTGAGGTGAGAAGTTTCCATGGATTGGCTAGCTTCTACCGAAAATTCATTAGGAATTTCAGTGGAATTAGTGTAGTAGTGATGGATACAGTGAAGAAAATACATAAATATTTTCACTGGACTGAAGAGGCTGAGAAGAGTTTCAATTTGTTGAAACGAAAGATTACGGAACAACCGATTCTGGTGTTGCCGGATTTTCAAAAGACATTTCAGGTGAAATGTGATGCAAGCAGGTTTGCAATAGGAGCAGTCTTAAGTCAAGATGACATACCAATTGCATATTTCAGCGAGAAGCTGAATGAAGCGAAGGTGAAGTATTCCACGTATGATAAGGAATTTTATGCCATTATCCAGGCATTGAAGAAATGGAGGCACTATTTGATTCCAAAGGAATTTGTTTTATATAGTGATAACCATGGATTGCAGTTTGTGACTCAATATGAAAAGTTGAATCAGAGGCATGTTAAATGGGTTGAATACATGCAGAATTTCACTTTTGTGATAAAACATATTTCTGGTACTGTTAACAAGGTTGTTGATGGTTTGAGCATGAAGTGTTCGTTGTTGCAGAAGTTTAGAGTCAAAACATTGGGTTTTGATGATCTCAGAGACATGTACATAGATGATCCAGACTTCAAGGAAGCGTATAAAGCAGCTGAGAATCCAGTTCTCAGAGACAGAAGCCCGTGGATAGAGTACGTGATCCAGGAAGGATTGTTGTTCAGAGGCAATCAACTATGTATACTGAATTGCTCCATGAGGGAGAATCTCATGAAGGAGAAACACAGTAGAGGATTGGTCGGACACTTTGGTCATGATAAGACATTCACGAAGCTGAGTGAGTCATACTTTTGGCTAGGGATGCGATCAGAGGTCAAGATATTTGTGGACAGATGCAGAATTTGCCAGCATTCGAAGGGGAGGAAGCAGAATGCAGGTTTTTATCAACCATTGCCCATACCTGAGAGGCCGTGGGATGAAATTAGCATGGATTTCATATTGGGATTGCCAAGGATGCAAAGAGGATTTGATTCGACCTTTGTGGTAGTGGATAGATTTTCCAAGATGACACATTTTATCCCATGTCAGAAAAACAGTGACGCGACGCACATCGCGAATCTGTTTTTCAAAGAAGTCATTCGACTTCACGGCTTACCAAGGAGTATAGTTTCGGACAGAGATACAAAGTTCTTAGGGCACTTTTAGAGGAGATTATGGAAGAAGTTGGGGACTAACTTATTGTTTAGTTCAGCTTATCATACTCAGACAGACGGATAGACAGAAGTGGTGAACAAAAGTCAGGGAGACTTGCTGAGGAGCTTGGTGGCAGAGCGCCACAGCAGTAGGGACAATACATTGCTGCAGGCAGAGTTTGAGTATGATGACTCAGTGAATCAGAGAACAGGCCAGAGTCCATTCCAGATTGTATATGGCAAGCAACCGAGAGGAATTTCTGAATTGAGAGATTCAGAACAGACTGCTACTAGGAGTGCTAGTGCAGAAGAATTTGCGGAGGCGATGAAAGAACTTCACAGCCGGGTGAAGGAGCGAATGCAGAATTCAAGTCAGGAGTATAAGTAGAGATCAGATCAACATCGAAGACGGCTCCAATTTGAGGTTGGTGACTTGATTCTAGAGCACTTGAGGAAAGAAAGGTTCCCAAGAGGAACATACAATAAATTGAAAATGAAGAAAATCAGACCATGTAAGGTCTTGAAGAAAATTTGAGAGAATGCTTATGAGATTGAATTACCCGATGGGATCGAAATTTCTCCAATATTCAATGTCTCATATTTATACCCATATAAACTTGAGGAAACAGGAGTAGAAGGTGAACAGCCAGAGGCTCAGTGGTAAAAACAAATGCCAGTTGTAGAGAGATCAAAGATGGAGTGCACATTGGACAAGAGAGTCAGCAAGAAGACCAGAAGGAAAGAATACTTTGAATATTTGGTCAAGTGGAAGGACCATCCAGTCGAAGATGCCAGCTGGGAAAATGAAGCAGAGATTCTGAAGCATGGACAGACCGTGCAGGAGCTCATGGATAGGAGCCCATGAAAGTTTTCAAGCTAGGGAGTATGATGTAGGAGCATCCCTCACATCAAGCAAGCCAGCGTGGAAGACAAAGGACAGCTGGGAAGATCCAGCCAAATTTTTGAATTTTCCCTTGAAGTTGATGTGCCAAATATAAATGAGATCATTTAATGGAGGCACCTTGGTATAATGTAATCAGACCTTGAGCGCCCCGCTCTCGTCTGAAGTAGATAGAAGAATTTGTGTTGAGATGAAATAGGTAGATAGAATTTAATATTGGATTAGACAGTTTTAGAAAGAAAGAGGGAAATGGGATATAGACACCCTCACTGTGCGTTGTATCATAATCCTGAGCATTGAGAAGAGAAACAGAGAGTTGTGGAAGAACACCGATGTACAGAGATTGAATTAATAGAAGAAGTTGATTCAAATCCATGGTTTTGTGTTTGTTCTCTGTGTATGTATACTGAATGCTATGCTCATGAGTATTTACTTCCTGTTATGCATTTGCTTTACATGCTATGTATGAATGATTTCTTGCTGAGTGTTTGAAATCTGAAAAGGAAAGTAGAAGAAATGAGTTTCAATTGTTTATCTATCTGAGCAAGGATTCCTGCAAGGAGTGCAGTTGAAGTCGTCTGCAAGGAGTGCATTGACAGAAGGCATAGATAGTTTAACTCTTGTTCTCATTCACCCAGAAGTGAAATTGGGTTATAGGAGCCATGGAAGGAGTGCACAGGCTAAGGAAAGTCTCAGTTGTGAATCTGAGCGAAGCATTTCAAGGACTATTGTTGCAGGTGTGCGCAGAGTCGGAAGAATTCAACACTTGGAAGTGTTTGAGGATTGCCACAAGGGGTGTGCGCAAGAGTCTTCGTGGAGACTCAAAATTGTGTGAAGCTCAGGAAGGACAAGGCTTCCAAGCTCGTTGAAGGGAAGCACAGGGAGTTTGTGCCGTGGGAGTGTTTGAACAGGCGTTGCAAACTCACACGTAGGAGGACTAGTTTTCACAGAGAATTACTGGGTTCACCCCATAGAAAACATCAAAGAGGAAGAGATCGACGGTTAGGATCTTGTGGGGAATATTTGGAAAATCTTGTCAACTGTTGGATCTGCCAAAAAAGCAAGGAGGTTACGACCGCGTTCGGAGTTCAAGGTCCAGGTGTCGTGAGTCGTTGGATCGTTGATCGATTACCCATCAACCATCTAATATGATAGGAGTTGCATAGGGTTTAAACCCTCGTGAGCAGAGTAAGAACTCCGAGAGGCGTCGGGGTTTGGGAAATCGAGAGTCACGAGAGCAGAAGATCGGGAATTTTCAGGGTAAAAGTCCTGGGAAGGATTAGAGTCGTCCATTTGAGGATACACATGGCAGACATTGAGGCGTCGGGAGTCAGGATATCGACCTTTCCGTGGACAGGAGATCGGGGAAGTCCATAGTGAAAACCCCAATATAATATGAGTCGTTCGTTTGGGGGGACAGGTGTCAGAAATCTGAAGAGAGTCGGTATATCGACATTCGGGAAATCGGAGTTCCTGAGGTCGTGAAAATCGGGACATCAGAAGTCTCAAAAACGCGAGGAGAAATCTGAACCATCAATCTTGAGGGGACGTGTGGCAGCAATCGGATTCATCGGGGAAAATCCTGACAGGAAGTCGTCTATCAGCATTTTGGTCATCGGGATATCGGGAATCCTGGTGACAAGGTGTTTATGCATTTCAGAATCGCGAAGTCCAAAACCTCGATAAGGAGGGAAACGCCATTGTGGGAGCTAGCTGTCGGCATAGCGGAGAACCGGGATTCGAAAGATTGGTAGTCCCGTGGGAAAATGTTTTACGACATTTGAAACCTTGAAGTCCCGAGGAAGATCTGGAGCCGTTGGTCTCATAGGCAATCACAGTTGTTGATTAGGCTAAAGGCGGACAGGAGTTGCTAGCTGACGTCACGATGGGAAATTGGGATTCGAGGGATCGCGAGTCCTGAGGACGAGTGTATTTTGACATTGGAAAGTCCGAAACCCTAATGGGAGGTATGATTGCGGTCATATAGAGGAGGTCACGTGGATCAAGAGTCTAGCCTGGAGGGCTAATGGAAATTGGAGCGCATCGGGATTTTTAAGCCAAAAACCCCAACGAGAGGTAAGATTTCGGTTACGGGGATAATGGTGATATGGGCTAGGAGCCTAGCTAGGAGAGCTAGTGCGTAAAGGGCACGTCGAGATTCGGTGGATTGTAGATCCTGAGGATAAGTGTATTTTGGCACTTGAAAGTCCGAAACCCTGACGAGAAGGAATATAAGGCTGTAGTCTTATGGAAAGCGGTCACATGGACCAGGGCATAGCTAGGCGGGGCTAAGGCAACAAAGGAGCGCATCAGGATATTGGAGGTCGAGGCATCGGGAGTTTGAAAACCCCGAAACCCGATTCTCTATTCTTCTGTCATCGAAGAAAATAGTGACCGGGCTAAAGAATGTAAAGTGCCGAAAAGACCTGTGGATCCATTTCGAAGGAGATTCCAGTGGGGATCAGAAGAGCCATTCTGGCTCGAGGGGAAAAATTGAACGATCCTTAAGACTGGGAGGTCAGGCGCAGGACCTGCTGAGGTAGGTGCTCGGGTGGACGCCATCAGGATTCCTCACATCTTAGTTGGATATGAGATCAACAAGTTGCATCTTGTATCAGAAAGTTGGATCTCTCATATTTAGTTAAAAGTTGAAGATATTAAATGATTGATTTTATATGTATTCATTCAAGTTAAATAAATAAAATGATTATATTTTATCTACTTCATACATTTTGTGTTATACATGTTTATGAATAATTAATTGAATTGCATATATATTATTTAATTAATTTAGTTAATCTATGAAAGTGGAAAAATAGCCAAAAGTTCTAGATATTGATTCATCCCCCCCTCTCAGTGTTAATATGTGTTTTCAACAATTGATATCAGAGCAGGTGCCTTCAACACAGTTTAAACACTGGAAGGTAGATTTTGAAGAAATGGGTGGATAAATGGCTCTCTCCACAAATGAAGCTCCCTTATTTTATTTAACATACTACTCTTCACAAAGGGAAAAAATTAAATGGTATATGAAGTCAAGAGGATATGGTGTTTGGGACTCAATAGTATCTAAACCTTGGTACTCAACTACCTCAAAGAGCAAATCTAAAACTGCAAAATAAGCAAAGAAACATAATTCAATAGCATTAAAGGAAATCCATAATGGATTTTCAGACAAAGTCAAAGAAAATATGGGACATCTGCTAAAGTACTATGGATCAAGCTAGAGAATTCTTATTAAAATAAAGAACAAAACAAAAAAATGAAGAATTCCAATCAATTTATAGAACAAAACAAAGAAATTGAGAAATCCAATCAGATTGAAGAACAAAATACAGATAAAGAAAATTCAAATCAGAATAAAGAACAAAACACAGAAGAGGGCAATTACATCAAAGAATTGATGCAAACCCTAGTCATCAAAAGAGAAGACTACTACATCAAGGAATTGATGAATACCTCAGTATTCACTAAAGAAAAACTATTAGAATTTAAGACCGATGTTGTAGCTACATTTGAATTGATTAGTATGGAACTAGGAAATAGTCTATATATTGAAGTTACTAAGGATTTTCTTGACCAACTTGAATACACAGTTATGTGCACTTTAGAAGAGTTGGAGAAACTTCAAAAGAAAGATATGTTGCTACTACAAGAATTAGATCAATCTAAAAACCATGAATAGAAAGAATAAAAGACTTTTCTAGAATACAAAGAAGAAGAGATCAATATATTAAAGACTGAATTTGTTGATCTAACAAAATAAATGAATGAGTTGAAGGCATATGACAAACTCAATAAATGCACAGAAGAATTAGAAGAAACAAAAGAAATGATCAACATTATAAAGGCTCAACTTGAAGAAGCTAAGGAAAGTTAAGAAACCCTAAAGAGTCAATTGACTAAAAAGGAAGAATCGTGCCACATGCTGGAATTGGAAGTCATCAACCTCAAAAGGATTCAGGTAGAAAACAAGGAAGAAATCAAAAGATTGAAGAATGAATTTGTTGATCTAACAAAAGAAATAGAAGAGTTGAAGACATATGACAAAACCAATAAATGCATAGAAGTTTTGGATGAGACTGAAGAAATATTCATCAGACTAAAGACTCAACTTGAATAAGCTAAGGAAATAGAAGAAGACTTGAAGATCCAGTTGAATAAAAAGGAAGAAACATGTCACATGTTGGAATTGGAAGTTATCAATCTCAAAAAGAAGAATGAAAAGACAAAAGCAACTGTCAAATTCCAAAACATCCCAGCCATCCTGGATAAGATCTGGAATAGTCAAAGACCAACGAATGACAAAAATGGTCTTGGGTACAATAAGAAAGAATAAGATGGCAAGTGGAACACCATTCACAAACATGAGAAAGGATTATCCTCCTCAAAAGGAAAAAGTGCAATAAAAAACAAAATACAAACCATGAACTTTGTTAAAGGAGGAATCTATAAAAGTAAAAAACAAGAAACATATCAAAAGACAGACTTATCATGTCACAACAGACTCGAGTATGGAAACACCTTCAATGATTATTTCTTTTATTGAAAAAACTTTGGTCACAAAGAATTGGAATGCAAGAGTCTTGAAAAGAAAAATTCAGGAAGGTCCAATAACTTAATGAGATGTTGGATATGCAATTATGTTGGGCACACAACATTTTTTTTTCATACCATGAGATGCTACAAATGTGATAAGTTTGGGCACAAATCCCAAGACTACAGGAAATCAAGAAGACAAACCATGAAAAATAATCCATACAAGTCAAGAATGAAATCTAGTGAACTTTGGAAGAAAAGAAGAGAGGATAAATCTCAAAGGAAAAATGTAGAAAATAAAAGTTCATCAAACAAAGTGTCTTATGGAAATATATGGAGAAGAAAATATGAAGCAAAAAACAAGAAAGATGATGAATATCTTGCACCTAAAAATGAAGAAATTGATAACAATAAACTGATGGATGAAACTCCTAATAAGGAATATGAAATTCAGAGCTTTGCATATGAAGAGGAACAAGATCAAGGAAGAATAATTTCTAAAGAAGAAGATGAAGAAGATTGTGGTGCACAAAATAGTGGTGATGATGATGAACTCTAAAAAACAAATCAATATGTAGAATAGTGTGATGAATAAAAACAAAGTCCAAAATAAACTAGACAAAGATAGGGGGAGCTTCACCTCAGGGGGAGAATCACTTCAGGGGGAGCATCATCTCAGGGGGAGAATAGAAATATTTCCCTTATCATTGTTGTCAAAGAGGGAGAGATAAGGTGTAAAACAAAGTCATCTTAAAAGGACTCAAAATAAAGAATACATTTCACAAGGGAAGTAAGATTGTCTTACTAAGGTTTTCATCAATGACAAAGGGAGATATTGTTGGCAATTTGGTTGCCATTGATGTCAACCTTGATAAATAGGTAAAGTATCATTGATTGATTGGTTTGAGAAGCATTGTTAATATTGGACATATTGTTATGAAGGAGACTTGAATGTCAAGCATTGTCAATATTAAACATAATGTTATGAAGGTTGGACATAATATTATGAAGGTCACTTGAATGTCAAGCATTGTCAATATTAGACATAATGTTATGAAGGTGACTTGAATATCAATAGACAGATAATATTGACTAATATATTGTATGAGCTTGATACATTCATTCTATATTGTATAAGGTTGAGATTGTGTCATCAACATCCATGCACAAAAGAAGAAATTGTGAAGAAATCGTCTAGATAAAAAGGGTAAATGGATAATCCAATATGGATCCATACAAATCACAAATAAAGAAGTTAATAAGACATGGTTCGTTAAAAGAGATTCAAAAAATACCAATTGAAGCAAAGTCCGGAGATGAGACAGGATGTCAATGGTGGATGTTTAGTGAGGAAACATTGACACCATCGAGTCACAAGTCGACTTGATTCAAACAAAAATAAGGTCGAATATCTCGAAGTCGATCGGCTGCAAGACAAGTCGACCGACTACAAGCCTACATATTGACGAAAGTTGGAGAAGACAATTCGATCGATTTCAAGACGATTCGAAGACAAGTCAACCAACTGAAGGTTGAAGTCGAAGGAAAATTGAGTCGGTAAATCCAAGTCGGCCAAAGAAAGTAGAGAAGACCAAAGTCGAATTTCTCAAGGAGGTTTTCTTCCAAGTCAAGTCGTTCAAAGAAAGAAGTAACCTAAAGGTTGAAGTCAAAGAAAACTTATATACAAGTCAGGTCGAGGATGAAGCAAGATGGGTCGACAAGAATTGAAATACTCAAGTCGAAATTTCTCCTAGTTCAGTCGACCAAAAAGATGTTTTTCAGTTGAATAAGGATGCAAATACGAAAAAGGGTAAGACCGAGTCAAATCTTTAGTGACTAGCATCTGAGAGGGAACCGATTTTAATAAAACCATCAAGTAAATTGTTTACAATTTGAGTTTAAATAATCACCACAAAGGAGATATGTAGAGGTTGATTTAAACATTCACGAAAAAATGTAATATGTACGGAAGTCGATTTGACATCCGACGACAAAAGGAAAATTTAGGGAAGTTTCCTTCAAAGAACCTCCTATACTGACTGGCTTGCACAATTTCTTGGGAAATTTCCTATAAATCGGCTAATTGGGCATGTTTTGCAAAAAACCCATGTCGTAAGAAATTTTAATTTTTTTTCCATCACTCCAAAATTGTCATACGAAAATTAATTAATAAAAATAACCATTTGTGTTAATTAAATGAAGGGGTGCAATATTTTATTCCAAAAGGACACATTGTTTCAAAGTTGCACCCTTTGGAGGACTATCTAAGTAAAGGAATATGAAGGGAATAAAGTGTCTTGGTGAATATATATATATATATATATATANGGATTCAATGAAAGTTCATTCTATCCGGTTGGTGCATGTCTACAAGTTGAGTCTTGTCATGAGGATTGGATTTCTTACATTTCAGTTGGATATGAAATCAACAAGATGGGTCTTGTTATGAGGGTTGGATTCCTCATTTCTCAGTTGGATCTGAGAAGTACAAGATGGGTCTTGTATCATGGACTTGGATCTAGCATATTCAATTAAAAATTAAAGATATTAAATGATTGATTTTATAGGTATTGATTCAATTTAAATAAATAAAAGAATGATATTCATATAGTTTTTGTTATACATGTTTATGAATAATTAATTGAATTGCATATATATTATTCAATTAATTTAGTTAATCTATTAAAATGTGAAAAGTAGCAAAAAGTTTCATACACTAATTCACCCCCTCTCAATATGTGTTTTCAACACATATATATAATGTGAAACATCATAAAAAAATTTAAAAAGAAATGCGTTGACCATAGGTTTATTGTTATTGGTTTTCATAATGTCATGAGCATGGCTCCACCAACGCAGATTATAGTTCCAATAAAATTGTCTTATCGGCCAGACTTTTTATCCCAGCTCTTTCTTGTCTGTAATAAGTTCAGACCTTTTTCTTTGAAAATGGGGACTCAAATAGATTAATGGCATTTAACCTTGTTTGGAATAATGTGACTGATATTTAGACGATTCCCGGAAAAAAATAACCATCAGAGAATGTACCATGTTGCTCAGTGCACATGAACATGTTGCTGCTGTATGACCTGGAGCTGCCGAGTAGAATTTTTGGTTCAAAGAGGACCTGTACATGAAGAGACTACATTAATTCCAAAAGCAATGGGTTGTCTTCATATTAAAAGGAGAATTAAGCTTATGAATTATTTCCCAAACAAAGCACTGACAAAAATCTCACAGAAAGTGGTAAATGTGAGAATTGGCCTAGTCTTCCTGCAGTAAATGAAATAAAAACATGTAAACTACTCTGATAGAATTTTAGCAATCATGCTCAATATGCATACTCATGTTGTAACAATTTACTCTAACCTGTTAAAAATATATGCAAATAACACAAGTATCAGTGTGGCTACCGCGTGCCCATAGGGTACAAAGACACTGAGACATTCGTTGATCAAGAGAAACTTTTGAATTCATATTCGTCCTTGCAAACCCAAATTGAACAGATTTCATAGACAAAGTTGGCTTTGAGTTTTCATAGAATGCCAATAAACCCTTTTTGCAACAAGTCTCTCATTCTGGCTTGATGGCCGTGTAATAAGAAATCAAATGACAAGGTGGTGTTGATAAATGGCTCTGATTCACCATGAAGGTTTACAGGCCCTGGTGTTCATCAATGGCTCTGATTCCCCATGAAGGTTTTCGAGTGTTGGGTTTCTTAGCATTAAATGCCTTTCACGGACGGGATAACCTAACTTCCTTACAAGGTTTTAGAGTGTTGTGTTACTTAGATTTATGCAACATCTTGGAGCCATTCTTTGGTGCTTTCTCGTGTGTAGGCTCCGTCAGTACACTGTCGAGACAGGCAGAAAACGTAGACTCTGTACATAATTTAATGGACTCCACGACAATTTAAGGGTCGCGCAAGAAAAGTCAAACGCGCGCGCATACCAGACAAAGTCTAGCCTACCAGCAAACCCGCGTATAGTTTGTCCACAAGTTAATCTACTACACGAGAAATTTGAGGTTCTACATAGAGCCGTCTGTCGAATGACTTCCCCGAGGGGCTGTAACTAGCCACTTTCAGTCTCCGATCAAAATAAATCTACTATGGCCTAATGCCCACTACAAATTTGGGTTTCCTGGAAATACAAATCGCTCCCGTCTTCTTTAATTTGTTGTGCAGTTCTAGAATCAGCTGCCATGGAAACCAAGCGCTTCACATACATGATGTTTTTATCAGTGTGCCTGATTTTAGTCTCCGCCCGGCCTTCGAAAGGCAGCTATTTCACTGCGTGGGAAGCGGCAGGGTGTAAAAACCAAAGTGTTCAATACAGCAAATGTGGGTGTTCTAATATCGATGACAAATTTCACGGAGGATACGAGTTCGTGTTTGAAGGGCAGAGTGCTGCCGCTTACAACACTGAGATCTGCAATGGTCCTCCCCATACCCGTTTTGGGGGCAGGGGCGTTCAAGATTGCAGCGGTTTCGGTTGGAAGAGTTTCTTCATCCAGTGCTAAGCAGTAAGCACTCCTCATTTACATGATGATACTACAAACTTAACATGTTATACAAGTTATTTAACTTTTGGTTGGTTAGTTGTTCTATGAAATGATTTTTTTTTTTGGAATTAGGCACTAGCATAGCCGTAAACTTTTGCAGCTGGTGAACGCCGAAGCCGGTCCAGAAAAGAAAATTGTGGCTAGTGAACGCCCTCAAATTTTTTATTGACCCAGAAAATAAAACGTTAATTACTCAGAACTAGAAAATCAAAAGTTAATTATTTAGAGGTGACAATCACCTAGCCACCATAGTAAATTTTAAATATAATTAAGTAAAAGTAAAAAAATAAACATGTAAATTGATGTCTTTATAATAGTGAGGAAGTTAGTGGTTGAAATCACAACCATTGATTTATTGGGAGGACTAAGAATATTCCATCAATATTTAATCTTGTCTATACAAAACTGATTAAGCACTAAAAACCTATTAAATGTGCCCATTGTCAATAGGTGTACGCCTTTAGGCGTAAATATAAATTTACACGAATCACTATTTTTTTATTGTTCAAAATCTATTTCTGAATGCAGAAATAGATTCAGCGTGTTGAATAACTCTCAGAGCATTGGAATTCTACAGAAATAATCACTAAAATCTACGAACCCAACAATTTCTAATTCGATTTCAAGCAAATATTCTAAGAAAAAAATATCATTTCATAGAATTTTTAACCTACTACTTTTTATTCTGTAGATTTACATTCTATTTTTAATTTCTTTTTATTTTTTTCTTTCGAGTAATATTGTTATTTATAAGTAATCATTGAATTCATCTTACTTTAATTTTAAAAAAATAGGATGTCATTACAACTTAGTCTCTAAAAGTTAATGGTCCATTGGACTAATATTATTCTTTGATTAACTATTTTTTAATTTATTTTATGTTGCAATTGCATTGACCTTTATGTTGAGTTGCAATAGTTTATCAACTAATAGTTTATTGATTAATATTATTCTTTGATTCACTATTTTTTAATCTATTTTATCTTGCAATTGCATTGACCTTTATGTTGAGTTGCAATTTTTTTTAGTAATAATTTGCTTCTATTTATAAACTTTATTTTGAATATATATGTCATAGATTAATAAAATATTTTTTTTAGTTGTAATATACATTTTTTTTTTAATATCATAGAATAAGGAGTTTGTATTTCAACTTCTATTTAGTATAATAAAAACTATTATCTTGTAATGTGTATTTTTCATCCCTGTGTTTCATGGTCCAATCTTTTGTTGATGTATAAATAGGTGAAATAACAAAATATAGGTGAACTAACAAAGTATGTGTGGGTTAGGTGTGTGTGGACCACTTGTGTTTGTGCATGTTTTATGTGGCTATGTAAGTGAGCCTCTTATGTAGGTGTATAGGTTAGATGTGTGAGTCCATTACTTAAGTTGGTATGTGAAATGTGTGAGTGGGTTTCTTATGTTGGTGTGTGGGTAAAGTGTGTGTTGTTTGTTTGTGGCTGCATAACATAAGCAATGCAATCACATACACTTTAGTGATGCACTCTCATAAGAAACATGGGTCCCTTGCATAAGTGACTTAATCACACAAATAAGCCTCACTTACATGTGGGTGTTTCACTCACACAAAAATAAACAATGCACTTAAACATAATTTTTACAATTTATGATAATTAGTATTTTTTTCTAAAGAAAAAATGATGAATTCTATTTAGAAATTGAATGGAAATTACACTTCCCATGTGCATATTGACGTGACAAATTTAATATTACATAGTAATGTACATTTCATTTATGTGCATTTGAAAAAATAGTTATTGATCCTCTATTTTTACCTTTTCTCTTTTTCATTTCATGCCACCTACCTAGAATAGGTTTCATAGTTAGTAACAATAATTCATAATTCATAAATCACATGGTTAGGATTCATAGAAGTACCAATTCCTTATTGAAATTAGAGAAATCAAATTCATGAAGTCTCTTCATTCTCTTTGATAGGGCTTCAACTACAACTACCACTCTTGAAGAGGAAAACTCAATGTTCTTGTTTTCATCTCTATCCTCTAAGAAAGGACATGATTCCTCATGATGGACTTTTAGATAGGAAGTGTTATCCATCTTTGAATATATAGTTTGTAGATTGTAAACATTTTGATGACCTTAATCCTTAAAGTATGGTTTCTCACATGTTTGTCGGCCTTTTGGTTTATGTTATTACCTTCATTCATTTTTAAAGTCTACACACACTTGAGAAAATAATCTTGAAGATGCCATATTTGTTGATGTATCTAACAATGAAAAATTGCATTCTCGTAATCTATAACATGATTCCATTGAAATTTTCCTTCTGTAAAAGTACATTGTTCGATGAACCCTATCTAATGTCAATTTTGACACATATTTTGGAATGTGTGAATAAACCCAACTTAATATGTGCAAGATTTATTTTTATATAATGAACCAAAGTATTTTCAATATCTTTAAAAATTGATATATGGAAAAATGAATTGGAAGATTTGGGAGATGAACCCAAATTGACCTTTTGTTATAGAGATAGTAGTAGGGTGGAAGGATGGGAACCTCAGGTAACAAAAAACCCACTCTTTCACAAAAACAGGTCCCCCCACCAATTTGTTTTTTTATAATAATTAGGGGTTTGAAAGTTAAACAATAAAGAAACCCTTGGAACATAGACATACCTCACAATACTTTGCGTGGGTTGAATAAATCCATTGGTACAATTCTGATGTAGAAGGATATAAACCATTGAATTTGCAAATGATCAAAGAGGATTATAAAATGAAAATAGGTTTGTAACATCCAACTCAAATGCCTCTAGATTTGGTAACTCTTTTGATTTCTCCACTACATGCACACTAGAATGTATAGAAGGCATTGGAACAATTGAAGTAGAGAGTGCAATATTCCAGATGTAATATAATATGTAGAACATAAATGTTTAACAAGCAATGGAATAACAACAATGATATATCGAGAAAAATACCAAAATAACACCAAAAAGAGCACCTTTATTAATGATAGCAATGTTCACTTGTCTCTTCAAGGGGGAAACCTCCAGCATAGAAGATCTCTATTACAATAATATCCAAGACCAAAATATCCAATGCCTCCTACTCTTATTTATACTAATTCTACCTTCTAAGGAAACTTCTAGAGGAATATCTTTCTAGAAGCGAAACATTCTATTAGGTCTTCTTACATTGACTTATTCTCCTTTATTTATTAGGCCTTATTAACTAATGTCAGCCTTTATTACATAGAAAACATATCCTACTAACTAATGACCCATGGAGAGGGGATAGGATAAGATCCTAACATGCCCTCACCCTTCAAAAGAATCCTTGTCCTCAAGGCCACAAGTGCAGAAATTGTTGGAGTATGGTCGTTGGTTCCCGGTTTGCATTACAAGTGCAGAAATTGTTGGAGTATGGTCGTTGGTTCCCAGTTTGCATCCTCTGGTGATGTGTCCTTCCACTCGATGAACACTTCCTTGATAGTTCTGGCACGCAACTGACGTTCACGGTGATTGAGGATGATGTCTAGTTGGAGCCAAAGGTATCCTTCTTCATCTAATTCTGGAAGGATAGCTTGGACCATACAGTTTTGTCGCACCACTTTCTTCAGACAACAAAGATGGAACGACCCATAAAACTTGGGTGCCAAATTGTGATGTCCCAAGGATTTGAGAGATGTTTACTTGTAATGTTGCAGTCGGAGAAACACTTGATCGCCTTCCTGAAAAACCCTTTTTGAATGACATTGGTTTGCATGTTGCTTCATGAAATTTTGGGCCATGTGGATGTTGTCCTTCAGATCCACGAGGGTGCCTATGTGACCTTGCAACATTGTGTCAATAGATTGGATCTTGGATGTGTAGGGAAGATAGGTAGTGATTGTAGTTGGTTGCTTCATATGGGTTAATTTTAGTGGTCATATGGTAGGAATTATTGTACCACTGTTGGCCCTTGACCAAGTTTTGAGGATTCTTGGTCATGTGTGACCTACTTTTGGGACTTCAACAGGATGTCGAAGGCAGAGCGCAAGACAAAGTGATGATCATAGGATCCTGACCCCTCTTTTAGGGATTTTTGGGTTTTGAACTTATGTAATGGGTATGGGGATGTCGGCCCATGGGTTTACCCATGCTTAGGCCTATTTTGTAATGTATAAATAAGTAGCTAGGCGATATAAGATCAAGAGGCCGGTGTGCTAAGTGTTGAATGTTAATTTCTAAATGCAAGTGGTGACTGTAATGGATTTGTGCATATTGTGTGAGGCTTGCAGAGCTAAGTGAAAGTAGTTGCAAGATACTGTAGAAGGCTTTGTGCTGTAAATCAAGGAAGGAGGATCTAGCGAGGTGCGCAGATCTCTTGTCCTCTATGGAGTACGATCTCAAGGTGTTATGCATGTAACTGATTGACTGACGATAATAGAAGAAGAAGAGTTGGTGGACGTAGCCCCAAGGTGGGGGTGAACCACGTATATGTTGTGTTTATGTGTTTACTTGCTTAGTTATTTGATATAGATGAATGATAGATGAATCTATTAATGCTATGTGCTTAATAGTATGAATGAATGCTAGATCAGATCTCTGTGGATGTGCTTGGTGATGGAGTATAGTAGATCTGGTTGAATACTATGATTCTCTATAATTAGGGTTTTTTCTGTGAAGTATATACTAGTTTAATACTAATGAACTGTAACTGCTTAGTGCTTTGTTAAGGTATTACAATCAAAGATATGTGTCCCAGCTAAGGTTGTAGACACTGGAGTCCTTGAACCACCCCTGGATCTACCTCAAGTGAGACTTCATCTGCTTCACAGGTGTTTCTGAAAGGGCTGGTAGTTAGAGTTTTGTTGGTGCATTGTTGTAGCGTTGAACCCTGGGTTTGCCCCTGTGCCAAAAAATGGTTCCGTTGTCGGGACCTGAAATTGTGATTGCTGGGAACTGAGAAAGAAGGAGCTTTGTGCGAAGATCTAAACTGAAACTGTGAAAGATCCGTGCATAGATCTGTTGCCCTAGTGCGCAAGTATTCTACTTGATCTGTGAAGCTCTGTGCTAAGAGAAGAAGCCCGATATGAAGAAAAGAGGTAATATCTGAATGCTTTGTGCTCTGATAGAGGTAAGAATAGTGAAAATTTTTAGATCTTAAAGCTTTGTGCTCTGCTGAAAGTAAGATTAGTGGAAATTTTTGTTTCAAGAGTATGGATCTAGGTATGTTTGATAAATTTTGTCCTTTGAAAAGTAGGGCACAACTAGAAGAAAATAGGTTTGATATGAGTAGATCTGATAGAAATAATGAAAGATATGTTATACCTATGCATAGAAAGAATGTCTGGACTAACAAATGGATGCAGGATCCTAAAAATATTTTTTTGCAGATTAGCTATTATGATTCTAGTGTGTAGTACAGGAAGGGCTAGGGATCATTTAAAAGAAAATGAGGATTAACTGTTTGTTACAGTTGCACAATACCGGGACCTCTAGCTAAGGAATGCCTTGGTAGGAGACCTAGTTGTCTTTGTTGTAAAGCTGTGGATCACGAAGTTTTAGATTTCCCTAGAATGATTGGTAAGGTTGAAAGGATGAATATGAGACAAGAAAACCCTAAGGCAGATCCAAAAACTAAGATTATAGTAGAACCCCAGAAAGACTCAGAGAAAGTATTGTTACAAATAAAAGAAACCCTGAATGATCATCGTCATATGAACTTATCAGAGATCTTCAAAGAAAAAGAGTGCATAGAAGCAAGAAAAGGAGACTTCAACATTGACTATGTTTTGGATGAAGAAACATAGGTGAATATTAGGACATAAAGAACTTGGGAAACTTTAGGAAAGCCTACTATGATTCCTTCATTGGGAGGCATAGGGTCATTTAGAGGAAAACTGATAAATCTATGTGGAAATATCACCCATATATCTATGAGTACCCATGGAACCTCGACAAAGGAATAATTTGAACTTGTTAAATTTATTGAGAATAGTTCCCCATTTGCAATTTACTCAGAAAACCTTGGATCGAAAGGGATTAGTCCAGAAGGAAATAAGAAGAAATATTAGAGTAGAAGAAGCAAGAGTTAAAAGACTTCATGACTAGGAGGATTGCACACTTGATTGAATAACATGAGAACAGATCAAAGTTATTTCAAACCATAGACTGGGATGTCGAAGCTGGAAGAACATAAGAAGACTCACAGGAGACTGAAGCACCTAGCCCAGAGAAATAAGAAGTATTTCCCTCGAATCCTAGGAAAGAACCTCAACAACATGAAGTTACTATGCCAAGAGAAGATAAGAATCTGAATGGAAAGAGGAATACCGAGATGAAGCTAACTGGAAATAAGGCTAGAAAGATAAGTAAGAAGAGAGCCAAGATCAAAAAATTACAAAAAGTTCCAGAGGGAACTTCACAGAAGGAAAATTTGTAAAAATGGAACTTCATCGGGATATTAGAACAACGTCACATAGAACTTCGCCATGGCGAAGAAATATAGTCGTTGGAAACATTATAACTGTTAGAATGATACCCCAAATGGGTAGAAAGGCATTTATGGTCGGATAGCTCATCATCAGACCATTGGGACCGCGTCGTAATAGACAGAAGTGAAGTTATGAAGGCTTCTCGCCCATTGGATAGTTCCATTGCTTAGCTCTCTATTTATTTCATTGAACCTTGCACCGAGAACACTTTTTCCAACCGTAATTATCCAAGCCTGCAAATTAGTTTGTTTTGCATAGTGATCATTGTGCTATCACCATCCATCCAGTTGCATTGAATAGTTATTCTTCAAACCTGAGATATTCAACCACAAATGTTTATGTCCGAATAAATTAGTGCAGTCGAAGATTCTGCGAAAGAGGTACTCATCGACCTCATGACTAAAAGAGTAATGTCTAAGAGATCAATGTCTATGGGTGTACAAGAGTCATCGACGAGAGGAGTGCAATCCTCTCTGTTGATTACTCACGGATCCAGACCATCCCAACCAACAGCAGAAAAGAGAATGAAGCACAGAGATGACCTAGCGAATGCAAAGATGATCCCAACCATATTGACCGACTACATCCTGCCTTTGGTCAGCATGGTTAGTCGCAATAGTGTGCCAAGATATTTAGAGTACACCATTGTTACTATGTACCTCGTGAAGGGGATATGCACAGTTCAAGCACAATAGGACAAGATCACAACATTGAAGTTCAAAAACTTCAACCTAGGGTATAAGAAGAACCATAGCATGCTCGCCCCGTATAAATACTTGACCAGGATGAAGGGCAAGAACTCAAAGATAATCCCCCAGTCGTGGACGATGAACCTCACACAGTCCACCTTGCTGAGCATAATGAAAATCCCACACTTTGGAAGACACCTGAAAGTTAACTCCTGTGTCAAGCTCCTACTTTCATGTTACCATGGCGGCTACTTATGGCTAGACCTCTATATTACAATCGATCTGACATTGATCCATAGGATCACCAGGTTGAGTATGCAAGGACCCAATCCACAGGAATTCTACCCAGGGAAATCCACAGATTGCGCACTAGCACAAAATATCAAGGATATATACAATGATGTTGAGAAGGGGACACGAGGGTATAAGGTAGACTCCATCCAGAATGGTGCATTGTGCCTAGCATGTCAGTTGATTGCAGGGAAGCTATTAAGAAAGAATAGACCCATGAAGGTCACAGGATTTGTCATTGACCTTGCGGGAAAATGCGTGGAAGGAATACATATGAACTGGGCGAACTACCTAGTTAATCAGCTAGAATTAGACTATCACGAAAAAGAGGATCAGGGCTATGAGTTCCACTTTAGCTGGCTCCTGATCCTCATCATGTTTGTTTCCTGGGAGATGTTGGAAGGTGCAACCTTCCTGGATATTGAGTCGTTCGAGATGCTTGCTGTGAAATTCACCATGCTCCGGTACTCGAGCGGTATGGGAAAATAGTGGTAGTCGAACACTGTCTTTCACACATACTACCTCCAGCTGAAGAGAGCCATCAAAGTCGAAACTCGCATGACATCAAAAACCTTACATATATTCTGACCCCTCATGAAGTTGCATGTAGATCAACACTTCATCTATATTACTGTGCGGGCATATGAACATAAGGAGAAGCTTCATTTGTACTACAAGCTCACAAAGGAGTACCTTGAGGAGATCACTAAGGACTGGTCAGAAGACCTCCTTATCCCTGCTGACCCTGCATAGATGTCTGACCCCGAACTTGACATCCTAGAGGTCGCTCACAAAGAACATGACACACCCAAAACTAGCAGAATAAATAAGACTTAAGAGGTCCAAGAATTAAGCAGTGCCTCAGATAAGACTGCTTTAGTATCACCTGACCGAGGGGGTGATGACAAGGTAGAATAGATAAACAATAAAGAAGCTGAGAAAAATCAAGGCGAAGTAATACCACCTAGGGATGAGGTTGATCCCTTGAATAAGAGGAAGGTTTCTGCCCAGAAACCCTCTTCCCAGAATAAATCCAGAGCCACCGTGACTAAGATGAAGACTGTGCTCATTATCGATGATTTTGAATTCATCATCGTAGTTGTAAATGATGCCTCGTAGAAAATCTTACAAAAACAAGAAGCCAAGAAGGAGGATATGTACGACAGAATTGAAGTCAAACTCTAAGGAGTACAACAAGCTCTTCAGTCCAGTCACATAGTATCCACTATGCCCCTACCATCGAGAGAACCAAAGTTGGGAGATGAGCTAGCCCAACCCCGCTGACTAGAAGATGCGACCGAAGCTCGCCTTCATCGCGCACAGAAAGAAATGAAAAAAGCCACCCAGGCCTTGAATCAAGTGCAAGGAGTACTCGTAGAACAACGTCGAGTTGCAAAACAGAAGAAGGTTTCTCTCCAGATGAAGTTTGAAAAGGAAAAAACATAGATTCAGCAAGAAAAAGAACAGTTGCTCACAGAACAAATCACAGTGAAAGAATCAGTCAACATAGAACTCCACTCTATGACAGGCTTAGAGATAAAGGAGTAATACCAAGTCAATCATCAAGTAGAGCAGCTCGCGGAAGCTATCCAACAACTACAGTGAATAATAGCGGACTTAGAGCTCTGCACAGTGCCAAGCACCTTGCAGGATGTAAGGGACCAAAGAGAAGCAACTGATCAAAGCATAGTTGAGAGAATAAAGGCCCTTGCCATGGAATGAAAGCAACTAAGTGATCACAATGTCTAGACATATGAATGACTCATTGAGAATCCAGAACTAAAGGCACTGGAGTCACAGCTCCAGGAGGCCAAACAACAAGCAAAAATAATACAGACACAGTTGAAGCCCCTATCAGCTATTAAAAGGATGAAGTGATCCTAAGAACAATGCAGTGCTCAACTGAATTTCCACAACATTTAGAGCAGAGTCATGGAAGTGACTCAGAAGCTACAACCTATACTAGATGAGGCCTACCAACTGTTCACAGAGATCGAAGGCCAAGGAGCAGAACTGAAGCAAGTCGTCACTGCAACTGAATAATGCCTAGAGGGACCTGTCAACGAAGCAGTCATGCAAGAGTTCATTGAACAAGATATCGTGGCACAACAAAAAGTTGAAGAATCTCGAGCGAATGTCAAGGATTTTGAATCATAGCTACCTAGATCTGAGTGATTTAGGACGAGTCACATGTGAGTGTTGGGGGCCTGTTGGCCCTTGACCAAGTTTTGAGGATTCATGGTCATGTTTGACCTACTTTTGGGACTTCGACAGGTTATCTAAGGTGGAGCACAAGACAAAGCGGAGATCATGAGATCTCGGCCCCTCTTTTAGGGATTTTTGGGTTTTGGGCTTATGTAATGGGTATGGGGATGTCGGCCCATGGGTTTACCCATGATTAGGCCTATTTTTAAATGTATAAATAAGTAGTTAGGCGATGTAAGAGAAAAAGGCCGGTGTGCTAAGTGTTGAATGCTAATTTCTAAATGCAAGTGGTGACTGTAGTGGCTTTGTGCATACTATGTGAGGCTTGCAGAGCTAAGTACAAGTAGTTGCAAGAGATTGTGGAAGGCTTTATGTTGTAACTCAGGGAAGGAGGATCTAGCGAGGTGCGCAAATCACCTGTCCTCTATGGAGTATGATCTCAAGGTGTTGTGCATGTAACTGATTGACTGATGATAATAGAAGAAGAAGAGTTGGTGGATGTAACCCCAGGGTGGGGGTGAATCACGTATATGTTGTGTTGCTATGCTTTGTGTGATGTATTTATGTGTTTACTTGCTTAGTGCTTTGATATAGATGAATGATAGATGAATCTATTGATTCTATGTGAATAATAGTATGAATGAATGCTAGATCAGGTCTCTGTGGATGTGCTTAGCGCTGGAGTATAGTAGATCTAGTTGAATACTGCAATGCTTTGTAATTAGGGTTTTGTATATGAAGTAGATACTAGTTTAATACTAATGAACTATAACTGCTAAGTTCTCTGTTAAGGTATTACAATCATAGATCTGTGTCCCACCTAAGGTTGTAGACATTGGAGTCCTACATCCACCCCTGCCTCTACCTCGGGTGGGACTTCATATGCTTCACAAGTGTTGCCAAAAGGGCCAATAGTTAGGGTTTTGTTGGTGCACTGTTGTAGCATTGAGCCCTGGGTATACCCCTATTCCAACAACCACCATTATTCTAAGGGGAACCATTGCACCCAGTGGTGTTGTTTGTCTGAAGAAAAACACCGCAAGTAGGTTTCCAAACATTTGTTGACCACTTCCATTTGACCGTCAGACTGGGGGTGATAGAATGTTCGCATGTTCAATTAGGTTCCTTGCAACTTAAACAATTCGTGCCAAAATGTGCTTGTGAAAGTGGGGTTACGATCATATAGAATATATGTGGGCATGCCATGTAACTTGAAAATATGATGAAGGAAAACTTGTGCTACAGGTTTCAGTGTGAAAGTTTGGGGTAAGACACAAAAATGAGCATACTTGGAGAGGTGATCAACCACCATGGTGAAGATGGACTTGTTCCCAACATCAGGAAGGCACACTATACAATCCATGGAAATTTCTATCCACATAGAAGATGGTACGGGTAAGGGTTATAGGGCACCTGGAGACTTGATAGTTTCACCTTTATTATGTTGTCACACATCACATTTGTTGACAAAGTGAAGGATATCCTTCTTCATGCCTGCCCAGAAAAAAGAACGATGGGAATGAGCATATGTCTTTTGGAAGCTTGAGTGACCCACAATAGTTGATGAGTGCAACTCATTTAAGAGCCTTGGATTGAGTGTTGGAGAGGGTGAGAGAACCAGGCGATCCTTATATCTGAGAAAAAATTCCTACCAAGTGTAGCCGATGGGAGGGTTAGGGTCCTCCTGAAGGTGCTGAATTAACTTGGAGATAATTAGGTGTGGTAGCCACTCATGGTGTACTTCGTCAATCCAATCAATTGTCGGTAGGGATATTACAAAGAGGGAGTTGTCTTCCTCATGTTTTTGTGATAATGCATCAGATACTATATTATCTTTTCCCTTTTTGTATATGATTTCATAATCATAACCCAACATTTTGTTCAACCACTTATTTTTTTCTAGGGAGGACAATCGTTGATCCAAAAAATATTTCAAAATATGGTGATATGTTTTGATCTAAAAAATTATTTCCCAAGAGATATGTTCACCAGGTGTGTACTGCATGGAGAATGACCATCATTTATTTTTCATACATAGATTTTCCCAGATTGTGGACACTCAACGCTTGGCTAGTAAAAGCCAAAGGTTGACCATATTGTGTGAGCACTATGCCTATACGAGTTCCATAAGAATTTGATTCTACAACAAAGGTTTTATGGAAGTCATACACTTCTAGGATAGGAGTAGTGCACATGACCCTCTTTATCTCCGTGAAGGCTTGCTCAACTGCAAGATTCCAATGAAATGCATTATTCTTAAGAAGGTTGATCAACAACTTAGCAATTTTTCCATAATGGAGGACAAACTTCTTGTAATATCCCGTGAGACCAAGACACGGGGTCTCCACTTAATGAACATGTGACATAGCATGTGCATTCATGGGATATTAAATAATACCTCTAATTTCACTAAATATTTATAAATACCTCCCAAAATCCCTTTTTGAACACCCCTTCTAATACATATTTACAATAAAATAAACCCCTATTTTTAACAAATACCCCTTTTTGTACCCCCCAATACCTACAAACCTTCCATACTCCACATCTCCGCACCCCAATACCTACAATATATTGACTCTATTTTTCACAATTTTAAAAATCCCTTTATGAATGAACATGATAATATATTGTTGAAGATGGTGAAGCTTCCATGGACCAAGAAAACCCCTTAGGTGCTTTAAGGTCTTGGGTCACGACCACTCCTACACAACTTATATCGTTTTGGGGTTCAGTTTTACTCCTTCTCAATTGACAATGTGTCCCAAGTATTCCACTTTGTTGGCCCCAAATGAACAATTGGTCTTTTTAACAAACAATTTTTTTCTTGTAGCAAGTGAAGGAATTTATCCACATGAAGAAGGTGGTTATCCCAAGTGCGGTTGTAAATGAAGATATCATCAAAGAAAACCAAGAAAAACTTCTGAAGGTAAGGTTTCAATAATTTATTCATGAGACTTTGGAAGATGGATGGGGCATTTCAAAGGCCAAAAGCCATGACCAAGATTTCATAATTTCCTTCATGATTTTTGAAAGAAGTCTTCAGAATATCTACCTCCTTCATCGGGATTTGATGATAGCTATAGCGAAGGTATAATTTGGTGAATACACAGGAACCTTGGAGTTCATCCAATAGATCATCAATGATTGGAATGGGAAACTGATCTTTGATGGCTAGTTTATTCAGGGAACAAAAATTATGGCACATGCGCCAAGTACCTTCCTTATTTAAGACCATCACCACTGGTGAAGAATATGGGCTAGTAGTAGGGAGAATTACCCCTGGCTCCAGTAATTAATATACCATTTTTTTTATTTCATTTTTCTGAGAAAATGGATATATGTAGGGACGTACATTGGTAGGTTGGATTCCAAGAAGGAAAGGGATGCTATGATCATGCTCAATCCTGGGGGGAGGTAAGTTTGTGGGAACCTCAAAGACCTTGGGGTATTTGTCCAAGATGAGTTGCAGGATAGGAGGAACTACTAGAGAGGCATGTTCAATGAACTGGATGGAATTAAATTGAGGAATCATACCATGGTGTCCTTTCTTCAACAATTTTTCCATCTTGTTACAGCTAGTGATTTCAGGAGAGCACACTTGGAGATATCGGAGGGTATAGGGGTGAGCTTCTTGGGTGAAGCTCATATATAATTATTGATAATCCATTGTGATTGGCCCTAGAGTGAGAAGCCATTCCACTCCTAATAAAATATCACAACCACCTATGGAAATAAAGAACATGTGGGTTTTCAGAGTATAATCACCCATTTTGAGTTTGGCATTCTCATAGTAGCCCCCATGATTCATAGTACCACCATTAGCAATGATGATTTGAAAATTATAAACAGGGTGGAAAAAGCAATGGATCTCATCAACAAGCCTACGATGAATAAAATTATGGGTTCTACCACTATAAATCAACACCACCACCAACCGATGTTTGATGTAGCCCTTGATCTTCAATGTTTGCAGGGCCAAAATACCCGAGAGTGCATGAAGCGATATGATGAGTTCCTTTGGTTATAACCACCCAGAAGAAGAAGTCAACCCTACCAGTGAATAGACACCTCCATGCACATGTGCTAGAGTTGTATAAATAAGGATGTTAGCGCCTCATTTAGACACACACTCACTTGTTCATTGGAAGCAAGTTTTGGAGCTATAGTTGGATAAGAGAGAGAGAGATTTTGGAGCTATAGTTGGATAAGAGAGAGAGAGAGAAAGAGAGAGAGAGAGAGAGAGAGAGAGAGAGAGAGGTGGAATTTTGGGAGAGTAATTCTATGTATTTCTTTGAGCTTTGAGTTATATCTTGGCATTGTATTGGCTATCTATAATAAGGAAGGTTTCCTGGGTTTTCTCCCCCATGAGGGTTTCCCAGGATAAATGATGTGTCTCTTGTGATTGTGTATTTCTCAGTGATCCTACTTATGCTATTGTTATCTAGTGAAATGATAAGAACTCTAATAATATCTTAAACCTTAACATGGTATCCGAGCTAAGCTGAAGAGAGAATATTTCACAACATAAAGAGAAAAACGTCACTATTTTCGTACATGCAAATTAGGGATTTTAATTGAAGAAGAGTTTCAGCCTCAAAACCATCTAGAAAAGTGCACTCTAACCCAAGGAGTTCTTTGGCACCTTCAGTGCACCTTCTCAGTGGGTAGATCTCCCGGAAAGTGAAACCCTAATTTTCACTAGTACCAAAAAACCAAAAAACTAGAAGTACCAGAAGTACCAAAAAACCAAAAGTACCAGAAAACCAGAAGCACCAGTCCAGAAATCCATTGGTCAAGTTTGAGGGGGTGAAAGATGGATTTTTAGAAATCTTACTACACCAGCTTAGTGCATCTATCCCCTGTATCAGAATTTCAAAATTTGAAGTTTGAAAAGTTAGGGTTTCCTCATAAAACCCTATGTTGTAGTTGCAATTGTAGTCTCAGAATCAACTGTAGTATCAATTACAGTTGTAGTACTAGTTGAAGTATCATATGTATTACCAGTTGCAACCACCCTTGAAGTTTTTGAGAGTTGGTGATCATTGTCGCTGCTACTAGATGGTGCCACTACCAGGAAATGATATCAGAGGTATGTACTCACATATGTTTAAATTATTAAGCGTTAAAGGGTATTTGAAGGAGAAGGGATCTCTTGCCATAGATCCAGAAGGATCTCAAGATCCAACACATTCAAAAGAATAATGCAACTTAGGTTTGATTATTTTGATATACATCTAGTTTTTATGACAATGTTTCACGTTCAAGCTATGATCATCATACTAATCTTTGGTCAAAATATTAGATGGATTAAAAGTTGAGATCATAGAGTTTACCCTCTAACCCAACATTCTGTGAAGATATCATATTGTCTTAGTAAGGAAGACAGGTTGAGGAAAGCACACTCATTCTTGAGGACAAGGCTCTAGGTTCCAAGTTTGATTAATTAAGTTGATAAGATTCAAAGTTTCACATGAGAAGTTGATAACTACCCCTTTACAACTAAACACTATAGTTAAGATAGTAGTCTTTGAAAATTATTATACTTGGTAGCATGTAAGTATATTGGGATAAATTCTTATTGTATTCATTTTTCTGATACAACTAACACCTCCTCTAAGAGATACCTTGTGTGTTAGTTCCAGGTTGCCATGGAGGAATGTTTGATCACAACAATATAAGAGTGTTGACCTCATTTTGTATTGTATTCATTACCTTTAATCTTTGCGTCAGACAAGTTACAAGTGATAGCTCTAAATGAGCTACTGTGATGATTATTTGTGTTATTGTTTTATCTACTATTATCAAAAGGATATTATTCTTTCTTGTTGTTTTGTTGACCTTGCTTTAGGTCATAGGTGATAACCCTGAGAAAGCTATAGTGATGGTTGCATAAGGAAACATATGAGATGAGACATGAAGCAGACTATGTACATGACCATATACACTCATGTACCAGAGAAGATGACGAATAATCTATCTCTTGAGATTCAAAATATCTCATATGAATATTGACTGAAAGGAGCAGAAGGCTCCAAAGATGATCGAACATTAGAATGGGAAGAAGAACTCGTTTGAAGCCTGACTTCGTCTTTCACATCTAGACTTGGTATTCAACACCAAGTATACCCTGTAAGAGATGATGAAGTCCTTATAGACTTAGAAGAAATCGAGAGTAATCCTGATCTCAGAAAGGATCGGATGAAGAGACAACTTCCAGGAATGGAAGACAAATGTCGTGAGAAGACTAGATCATAACTTCAGAGACTCCTAGGAGATATGAAATCTTCGGGATGATTCGCTTCTTTAAGTGACAAAGAAGGAAGCCAGTCAGAAATACTAGGATATGGATTCTTCCGTGAGAAGAGAAGTCAGTATTGACTTCCAATATTGATCTATACAGATCAAACATGTTGCAGATGTACAAATCTTGATGTATGTCTAGAGGATTCTCCCAACAAAAGGGAGAAGACCATAACGAGACACTTATTGAATAAATAGTTCCAGTATTTATGAAGACAACCAGAAAAACCATGATTCATATATAGTATGAGATGCAGGGGGCAAAATCCCCATATTTATAATTGAGTGCAAGTTGGTGCAGTACACCAATTGGGTCATGGAGACATGACTATGATAGCATTACCCCCATGAAAGAAGAAGATCTATCCTCAGTATCATTTATTGAGCCACTCTCAGTTTCATATGAAACTGTTGCCATGATAAAATAAGAGGAGTTACTCTCATATTTTAGCAGACGCAGTGAGAATGAAGAAATCATTCTTAGACTCATAGTAGTTGTAGGTGCAGAGTCCCAGATTCTAGAAGGAACAGTTGAAGAGAGAGTAGAGGACATACTCTTAATCAGTGAGACAGATAGTGCCTTGGAGAGAGCACATAGAGCTAGCACATGGTTGTGCATATTTAGTTGTAGTTAACAAGTGTGCCAGATTGGCACAATGTGATGATAAAAAATGATTTGAAGATTGAAGATAGAAAGACTCATGTCTTCTAGTTGAGGAAGGATATGTACGTGTTGAAGCAAGCTCCTAGAGCTTGATATTGTAGAGGATAGATAGTTTTCTGACGAGCTTGGGATTTACCAAGAGTAAAGTTGATTCTAACCTCTACTTCAAGGTTATGAATGATGAGCCATTGATATTTCTACTATATGTTGATGACTTATTCTTAGTTGGAGAAGAAAAACTCATCATCGAATGTAAGAAGAAGTTCGCTTCATAATTTGAGATGAAATACCTTGGCCTAATGCATTATTTCTTAGGTCTTGAGGTATGGTAGAGCCCAAAGAGAATATTCCTTAACCAAGGGAAGTATGCAGTTGAAATATTGAAGAGATTTGATATGTTGGAGTCCAAGTCCATGAATACACTCATGGAAATGAAGTGAAGATTTTGGTCGACACTTTGTCAGAATTGATTGATGCCACGTTGTATAGACAGATCATTGGATCACTGATGTATCTGATGAACACCAGACTAGATATCTATTTTTCTGTGAACACTTTTAGTCAGTTTCTAGTAGAACCCATACATGTTCACCTAGTTTCTGCAAAACATGGGATTAGATTATGGTCTTAGTTATGATGGAGATCGTAATTTCACACTGAGTGGGTACACTGATTCAGATTGGGATGAAAGTGTCTCTGACAGGAAGAGCACTTCATGATTTTGTTTCAGTTTGTGATCAACCATGATCTCATGGAAGAGTAAGAAGAAATCAAGCATTTCTCTCAGTACAACGGAAGTAGAATACATTGCTGCGTGTTTTGCCAGTTGTGAATCCATATGGCTTCGTAAGTTGTTGACTAGTCTATTCAAACTAGAGATGGAAGAAACCATGATCCTATGTGATAACCATAGCTGCATAAAGATGAAAGAGAATCATGTATTTCATGATGAGTCGAAACACATAGAGATCTGATACCATTACATCTGTGACATGGTGTAGAGAGGAGCCATAAAGCTCCAATATGTTCGCACAAATGAACAGGTTGTCGATGTGTTGACCAAGCCTCTATCTCGTGTAAAGTTTGAGCACTTTTGAGATAAGCTCGGTATAGTCCGAAAGGACCTCCCTCGATAGGGGGAATATTGTTGTGTCAAGATGCCAGCCTAATGTTGTGCTTCCATCTTAATTGTTGTGTCGAGATGCCAGCCTAGTGTTTTTCTTCCGGCTTAATTGTTTTGTTGAGATGTCAGGCGAGTGTTGTGCTTCCAGCTTAATTGTTGTGTTGAGATGCCAGCGGCGTGTTGTGCTTCCAACTTAATTATTGTTTTGAGATTCCAGCTTAATTGTTGATGCCAACTTAATTATTGTGTTGAGATTCTAGCTTAATTGTTGATCCCAGCTTAATTGTTGTGTTGAGATTCCAGCTTAACTGTTGATGCCAGCTTAATTGTTGTGTTGCAATTCCAACTTAATTGATGTGATGGCGTGCCAACTTAATTGTTGTGATGACAACCTCATGTTGATGACATGCCATCCTTGTGTTGATGACATGCCAACCTCGTGTTGTGATGATGTGCCAACTTAAGTGTTGTGATGCTAGCCTCATATCGATGACATGCCAACCTCATGTTGTGATGATGTGCCATCCTCATGTTGTGATGATGTGTTGTCAGCTTCATGCTATGATGCCATCCTCATGTTGAAGACTCTCAACCTAGTGTTGATGTTGATGATGCTCTAGTCTTTGTGTTGTGATGATGTTGTTGTTGATGATGCTCCAGCCTTTGTGATGTGATATTGCTACTTTTGATGTTGTATCAGACTTGTGTTTTTATTGATGATGACTATGTATTAGTGTTATACTAATCCATGTTGATGCAGTTTATGATGATGATGCCACTTCAGCTTCCTGCTGAAGTTGATGATGATGATGCCACTTCATCTTCTTGTTGAAGATGATGATGATGATTCCACTTCAACTTCTCTCGCCTTATGCTATTGTATAATACCCTTCTTGTTAAGGTGGACTGTTGAAATAATGTAACCGAAAAGTGTATTCTAATTATTATTGTTGTATTATTCATTAGATCAATCCCCTATTACGGATTGATCATGTCGGCTTTTGTAAAAGACCAAATCCCCTTTTACGGATTGGTCAAAACATAATTGTAATATGAAGAATAAGAATTTGGCCCCAAAATATATTAAAGGGGCCCCATAATATATTAAAGGTGGTTATAACCACCCAGAAGAAGAAGTTGGCCCTGCCAGTGAAGAGACACCTCCATCCACACGTGCCAAAGTTGTATAAATAAGGAGGCTAGCGCGTCATTTAGACACACACTCACTTGTTAATTGAGAACCAAGTTTCAGAGCTTCAATTGGAGAAGAGAGAGAGAGAGAGAGAGGCACATTCTTGGGAGAGGAATTTTTGTATTTTTTTGAGTTATCTCTTTGCATTGTATTGTCTATGTATAATAAGGATTTTTTTCTGGGTTTTCTACCCCATGAGGGTTTCCCAGGATAAATGATGTGTCCCTTGTGATTGTGTATTTCTCAGTGATCCTACTTATGCTATTGTTATCTAGTGAAATGAAAAGAACTCTAATAATAGCCTAAACCTTAACATTTAGAAGGAGAGGAAGTTGATGCATCAATATGGAATAACTTTTTCTCTTTAGATTTATGCCCTAGTGAACACTTTTCATCACAATAGTAGAATAATCCTTTCTTGTGATGTTCCACCATTTTTGTTAGAGATACTTTTTGGACCTTCATTGTTTGTGTCGGAGCTGGGTGAGCCCCGGGGTGAGGACAAGTGAGAACTAGAGCCTTCATGGGTGGGGCCTAAAGGATGGTCTCTACTTTTGTTTCTAACTGACATTCATGTAACCAGGTAATAGGATGATGCATGGTCACATGAGCCCAGATGGCTTCCTTTAAGAAACTAATAAAACATTCAAGGTAAAATGCATCAGATAATCCCTCAATCCTAATATTCAATTATTCAAATGTCATGATGAAATCAGTGATTGATCTAGTTTGGCGTAGCTTGGTGAGTTTACCCAAAAACTGTGATTCCTTATCAAAATGGGAACAAATTGCTTTAGTGAACATGTTCCAAGTGGGTATTCCTAGACAACATTTATTATGCCACTACCACCACTGCCATTGTTCTTGATCCATGTATAAGACCAGTACATGGAGTTTGGTCTCATCCTCCCAAATATTATGGTGGGAGAAGTATTGTTCCATTTGAGAGACCCACATTGTAGGGTTGGATCCATCAAATTTACGCATGTCAACTTTGGGCACCTTATTCCAAGAGTGTGGAGAACCCCAAGTGGAGTGGGAGGAATGAGTATGCTCATAATGGTAATGTTGAGGGTCCTATGCATTGGGATATGCCTGTTCACTTTTTTTTAATGGATGCATGGATTCACAGATGACTGCTTGGAATTATACATGGAGGGATTTTTTGACTTCTACCTGTATGGTATCGGTGATGGATTCCATGTGCGTTTCTAAGTTGGACAACCTAGTCTCCCATTCTTCTTGGGTTTGAGCTTGGGTGGTTGGCATGGTAGTGAATTAGGTAGTAGATGAAGTGTCGAGATGGAAATCAAGGCCACACAACATGATATGTACCAAGGTTATCAGGAAAATGAGAGGAGTCCAATGGGATAGGTGTCAATTAAGGGTGTCTCGAAAAGGGGTGGGACCATGGAGAAAAAAAGAGGGATTAGAAGTTAAGGGTACCGCTACGATCAGAATGAATAGAGGAATGTAATGGAATAGGTTACAAATAAGGGTGTTGATGGGCCCCAAATGTTTTTTTTAACTCCTCTGGAGTTATACTCTATCCTGAATACTTCTGTAGTGGAAGAATTACCAAATTCTCAATAATAAAAAATGTCAGCAGGGAGTGCTTCTGCAGCTAAAAAAATTGATAATGGCCAATTTGCAGTGCAATATATTAGTTGTTTCCATCCCAAGGGTTATGGTTTGTAGGGTGTCTACAGCTAAGGGTTTTCCCTATGTTATATCTCTCTTATATATGTGCGGGGTCCAATAGTAGTAGCCGGCCCAATATCTCAGGGCACCAACTAAGGAGGATAGAACGTAACCTTAGTCGTACTACCCGACTACCTAGGTACTAGAGAGTCTCTTACCAAGTGATGTTCCTGGTGACACTATAACAGTTAGGTGGTCAATCGATTTATCTATGGAGGGCTTCATGATGCTTAGGCCGATCCATATACATGTGTTTTCTGATGCATTACCACTCGAAGAGGTACCAACATGGGTTACGACGGTGGCCAATATATGTGTGCTTAAGAACCACTTGTGTTTACTGCATGTTTTACTCCCCAACCACATGCTTATGTGTGCAATGATAGATCAGTGTAGCTTAAAGACTTCAAAATATGTCTCTACCTTGAAAACATTTACCCCATGAGTCTTTCCCAAGAAAGAGCTATGATATAACTTGCAATATTCTATATGTAATATAATATGCAGAAAAAAATTATTTAGCAAGAAATGGCAGAACAACAATGATATATTGTTTCCACAGGGGCAGACCCTGAGTTCAATGCTTCAACAATGCAACAACAAAACCCTAACTATCGGCCCTTTCGACAACACCTACAAAGAAGGAAAAGTCTCACCCGAGGTAGAAGAAGGGGGGATTACAAGACTCAGGTGTTTGTAACCAAGATGGGATACAGATATGTGATAATAACACTTTGCAGATTATTCTAGTAACAATTAGAAGGTGATATTCATTAGTTCATTAGCTTTATTAACATCACATAACAAACCCTAAGATAGATCGACACAGTAACAATGAATATTAAACACTTCAATCATTTAACACATAGCACTGAGTTAGATATAACATCCATTCATCCTTAGCACAACTAAATCACTAACAAACATATGATTTGTCTATTATACATAATAACAAAGTAACTAAGCAAATTCACAACATAACCAAAAAATCACAAAGCAGACCAAAGACAAAAGATATACATGGTTCACCCCAGTGTGGGGCTACGTCCACCAACTGTCTCATCTTATTTAATTTTCTTCAATCTCTTACATTCATCTACTTCTGTGCACTAAGCCACAGAGCCAATCTTCACACTAGACAGGATATCTGCACACTATGCACCAGATCCTCCTTCTCAAAAGTAAGTCAAGGCACAAAGCCAACTCCTATATTGAGCACAAAGCCTTACATATGCATTCTATTGCACAAAGAAACTCAGAACTACTTCCACTTAGCCTTGCAAGCTATTGACTCCTTTCTACATTACATTCTTACTTATTTATACTTTTACAATAAGGCCTAATCATTAGTAAACCCCATGGCCCAACATCCCATAACCCATTACAAAAACCCTAAGGAACCCTTACTGGGTCCACATAGCCCACAATACAAGTGGGATCCATGATCTCAGCTCCGCTTGGGCGCTCCATCTTCGACTAGCCTGTCGAAGTCCAAAAGTGGTCCAAACCTGACCAAGTTTTCCTCAAAACTTGGTCGAGGGCCAACAGGTCCCCTAGACTCACCTTTGACTCATCTCGAGTCACTCAGGTTTGGGCGATGTTGCTTTGAAGGCCTCAAGATTCACTTGAGTTGCCTCGACTTGCTACTTCGTCTGAGCCTCCTGCTCAGTGATCTCTTGTATCATCTACATTGTAACAGGCCCTTCTAGGCATTGTTCCACTGTAACAACAACTTGGTTCAATTGCGAGCCTTGTCCTTCAATTTGTTCAAAAACCTTGCAGGATTCATCCTACATAGGTTGTAGTTTTTACACGACTTCCATTACTCTTCCCTAGATGGAAATGATCTGTTTATGTACCACACACTATTCTTGGGACCTCTTCATTTTTTCAACTGCAATGAGAAGCTTCATCTGCACCTGCACGGAGAAGGCTTGTTGTTGTGCCTCCTGTAATTGTTCTTCCAATTTCCTTAGCTCTGGGTCTTCTACAAGGCATTCATAAGTCTGCGTACTTCTATCGCTCAGTTGTTTTCATTTTGAGGTGAGGGCTCTAATCCTTACTACAATGTTCTTAGTAGCTTCTTCCCTCTAGTCATGCACCTCCTATGAGGTGCTCGATACTGATTGGATATCCAACTCCATTATCCTTGCTTGAAGTTGTTGGATGGTCTCAACGAGCTTTTCCACTTGAACCTCGAATGAATCTTGTTCCTCCTGTGTGAAGCCTGGAACAAAGAGAAATTATTTACTAACAACTTCCTTAATCGTGTCCTGTTTTTCAAGCAACTACTCCTTTTCTCTCTGTAGCTGGACTTTTTCCTCCTGGACCATTGCCCGAAATTCTTCTTTCTCATTTTCATAGGTGGTTACAAAATATCGCGCTATGTGTAATTTCTCTAAGAGTTCCTCTTTCTCTTGTTTCAAGGCTTCTGTAGCCTTCTCCTTTTCTTCCTGGATTTTCTGAAGTCAAGCCTCTGTCACATCTGCATGTCTTCTTAATTGAGATGGTTCATCCCCCACTTCTACAATTTGTGATGAGGAAGGCTCACTAGGTACTGCGCAGATCGATTGAATAAATTGTTGTATTTCTTTCAGTTCCTCCTCGATCCTTTCATACATATCCTCCTACTTCACTCCATATCTTTGTAAGATTTCCTTGGAAGCATCCTCCATGGCTCCACACACAAATTTGATGTCGTCCTCCATGAGTGTGGCCTCTAACTGGGGCTTACTAGCGCGTGTATTTTTTCTTGCTGAAGGTTTCTGTGGTGAACCCTTTATCTCCTGTGATGTTTCAATAGAGAGATCTTTTGGTGGTGTAGCTTCACCTTCTCCTTGATTTTCTCCTTCATCCCCTCCTCCTTGTCCATTTTCTTCTTCTCCTCCTCCTAGCGAGTCAGATCCATTTTATTCAGAAGCATTGTCCTCCTCATCAGTCTCTATATTCTGGACTTCTTCTTGCTTCTTCTTATTCTTAGTACTGAACTATCTGACATGGTCAACCCGAGTGACTAGGGGGATTCCTATGATGTCAGTGTCAGAGAGTTCTGCATCAGTAACATGTACAAGTAACTCCTCCGGTCATTCCTTCGTTCTCTTCTCCATGTCTTCATCTATCAACTTGTAATATGACTTTAACTCTTCCTTGCTCTCATCTTTGCATGCAATTATATATATAAAATCTTGATCTGCGTGGAACTTGGCTATCGATATGTACTAGTGCAAGGTGCGTGATGTCATGCACAAAAATGCTTCAATGGAAACCTTGTGTTTCTGATAATACACATGGAACACAATGTTCGACTTTCATTGCTCTGACATGTCATTGGTGTACCACAAGGTAGTGAACCTAATGACCAACGACTCTGATGGTTCAATCTCCGTAAAGGTGGCTCCTTCAGGGATTTTCCAAGCGACAAATGTGATCAACACAATCAACTATCTAAAGTGGAATTCGTATCCTTGATCCTGAGCTTCGTGAAAATATTTCTCAAGTTCATTGACGAGGTAACTCACCCAATTCATTTGCATTCCCTCCACGCATTTTACTGCTAGGTCCACCACAGACCCGATGACCTGTGTGGGGTGGTTCTTTCTTATGAGCTTACCAGCTATGAGTTAGCAAGTGAGGCACACTACACCATCCTAGATAGATGCTACCTTGTATCCTTTCTTTCTCTTTTCAACTTTGTCATAATCCTCCTTGATGCGTTGTTCCAAGGAGCGGTCTGAGGCCTTTCCTGGGTAAAAATGCTAAGGCTTGAGTCCCTTCATGCTTAATCCTATAATCAAGTGGAGAAATTTTGGATCCACAGTAATTTTTTGGTCAAGCCACAGGTATCCACCATGGTATCATGACAAGAGAAGTTTAATGCAAGCTTTAACCTCCTGGTGATGGCCAAAATGGGGAATCTTCATCACATTTATCACAATGGACTTTGCGAGCTCCTTAATCCATGGCTGGGAGACCAGGTGAGGCTTCTTCCTAGTTGTCTTTTTCAAGTAATGGTGGGGTGCGAGCATAAAATATTTCTTTCAGTCACCGAGATTAAAGTTGATATTATTTAGTAGTGGGATCTGTCCTAAATGACTCCCAACTACTTGTATTCCTTTTGGGATGTACGCGGTGATCAAAGTGTACTCATAGTCTCATTGGATGTTGTTGTGGTTAATCGTGCAACCACCGATAGAATGTACTCTAGTAAGATCGATGGGATCTACTTTGCATTAGCCAGATCACTTCGATGCTTACTTCGTTGCTCAGTCACGGGATTGACACGGCTCGAGCGACGTCCAGTCAAAGGGGAAGCCTGCAATCCCCTAGTCGACGATGCCTGGACACCTTCATATAACTGTTTGTCAACCATTATCTTTGTGAGGATCTCCTCGATAGACTTCTCTAATGCACTAGTTTCGCCCGACATTCTCACTGTTAAAATAGACAGGTCGGGGTAGGCGAACGGATAAGAGGGGTAGCCAACTGAACAACAATGTCTAGTTTCTGATAACACAACTTGACACACAGTTAATTCTCTGTTAGATCAGTTAATCACGGGTGGTAAAAATTGGTCCTGGTATAGTGACCAACGGGTTAAATAAGAGAGCGTCGTAACATATTCTTCCAATGGGAAGGAATGCTTCCATTATTGTGAATCTGTCTATTATGGCACAGTCTCAATGTCCAAAACCTCATAAATGTGTTTTCTAGCCGTTCCAGAGCATCGTTCTAACGGGAAGGGTGCTTACAATGGTCATATAGCTTCGCCATGGTGAAGTCCCATTCTACGTGGTTTTTTTGTTCCAAAAAAGTTCAGATCCTACGAACCTGCCTCTTATGAAGTTCTAGTCTGTGAATTCTTCTCTATATTCTTTGTAGCTTCCTGTATCTTTTCTAGCTTTGCTTTCTTTTTATTGATTTTCCTTGCCTTCTTCCCAGTGATCTTATTTTCTCTAACTGTTTATGGTTTCCTCTTTCCATTCTTATTCTTATCTTCTCCTAGCATGGCGAATCCACATTGATGATGTGCTCTTAAATGGTTCTAAGTTAATACCCCTTCTCTTATTAATTCCAGGGTGGGTATTATTCTTTCTTGCATGGATAGGTCCTTCAAACCTTCTTTCATTATTTCAACCTCGACAATTAATTTTCTTTCCTTCTGTTGCTTCAACTTATCTTCTCATTCTTATATTAGTTGGTCTATTTTTCTAACTATGAAATCTCTTAGTTCTTTCTTTTTATTTTTTGTAGCCTCTTTCTCTTCTTTCCTTCTGATTTGATCCTTCTCAATCCAAGTCTTTCCTAACAAAAGTGGGAAGGGGGCATTTTCCTCAACAAACTTAATGACTTCAAATTCCTCTTCAGTCTATGTTCCATGGATAGTAATAGGTACATTAGTAAATATTCCACATAGGGTTATCATCTTTCCCTTAAACAAGCCTGTCCTTCCCAATGAAGGAACGACAATGGGATTTCCCAAAATTTCCCAAATGTCTTCTATCATAATATTCATTGGTGTTTCCCCATCCAAGACACAGTCTATGTCGAAGTCTTATATTCTTGTAATTATGCGTAATTTTACCTTCAGGACCTCTGGTAAGTTGACATCTTTGTGATCATTCATTGTTTCTTTCAACTGAGATAACATAGTATGATCTTTCTCTGATTATTTCTCTTTATGATTCTCTAACATGCTCTTAGTCTCTTGACTTTCTTCATATTTTTCTTGTCTCATGGTCATCCTTTCAACTTTAGCAATCATCCTCAGACAATCCTCAACCTCATGACTAACAATTTTACAACAAATACAAATAGGACTTGTACCAGGGCATTCCTTAGCAATACATCCTAGGCTTCTACAGTTATAACATAGTGTCAATTCTTTATTTCTCTTGTATGTTCCCCAACCTCTCTTTTACTGCGCACTAGGATCATAGTAATGGACTTGCAATCTGCAAAAATTCTTTCTAGGTTCCTACATCCACTTATTAGTCCAAAAATTATTTCTATGCATAGGAATAACATATCTTCCTTAATTTCTATTAGATTTACTTAGATTGATTATTTATTCCAACTACGCCCTAGAATTTAGACTAGGACAAAATATATTAAACATACTTAAATTCATGCTTTCAAAACAAAACTTTTCACTTATCTTACTCTTATCAAAGCACAAAGCTTTACCTCATTTAAGATCTTACCTCTTTTCTTCAAATTGGATTTCTTTATTAGCACGAAACTTCGCAAGTCAAGTAGAGTATTGCACACTATAGCAACATATCTACACACATAGCTTTTGTTTTCTTTACTTTAGTTCCCAACAATCACAGTTTCAAGTCCCAAAAACATAACCATTTATTGGCACACTGGTAGACCCAGGGTTCAACGCTTCAACAGTGCACCAACAAAACCCTAACTACTAGCCTTTTTTACAACACCTACGAAGCAGACGAAGTCTCACCCGAGGTAGAATAAGGAGGGGTTATGGGAATTAGGTGTCTGTAACTAAGTTGGGACACAAATATGTGATAATAACACTTCACAGATTATTCTACAAAAGCTTATAAGGTGATATTCATTATTTCATTAGCTTTATTAACATCGTAGAACAAACCCTAATATAGATCGGTGCAGTAACAATAACGATTAAACACTTCAATCATTTATCACATAGCACTGAGTTAGATCTAACATTCATTCATCCTTAGCACAACTAAAGCACTAAGCAACATCATATCTATCTATGATACATAATAACAAATGAAGTAAGCAGATTCACAACATAACCAACAAAGCACAAAGAAAACTGAAGACATAAGATATACATGGTTCACCCCAGTGTGGGGCTACATACATGAACTTCTTCACCTTCTTTATTATTATTCAATCTCTTACATTCATCTGCTTCTGTGCACTAAGCCATAGAGCCAAGCTTCACACCAGATAGGAGATCTGCGCACTATGCACTAGATCCTCCTTCTCAAAACTAGGTCAAGGCACAGAGACAACTCCTCTATTGAGCACAGAGCCTTACATATGCATTATGTTGCACAAAGCAACTCAGAAATACTTTCTCTTAGCCTTGCAAGCTATCAACTCCTTTCTACATTACATTCTTACTTATTTATACTTTTGCAATAATGCCTAATCGTGGGTAAACCCCATGGGCCAACATCCCATAACCCATTACAAAAACCCTAGTGACCCCTTACTGGGTCTACATAGCCCACAAGACAACTGATATCTGCAATCACAACTCCACCTAGGTGCTCCATCTTCAATCAACCTGTCAAAGTCCAAAAGTGGTCCAAACCTGACCAATGTTTCCTCAAAAATTGGCCGAGAGCTAACATATATCCATAACAATACTAGAATAAAACTAGAAAGAGCACCTTTATTAATGATGGCAATGTTCACTTGCCTCTTCGAGGGGGAAACCTCCATCAGAGTAGATATCTATTACAATAATCTCCAAGACCAAAATATCTAATGCCTCCTAATCTTATTTATACTAATTATACCTTCTAAGGAAACTTATAGAGGAATATATTTCTACAAGCAGAAGCTTCTATTAGGTCTTCTTACATTGACTTATTCTCCTTTATTTATTAGGCCTTATTAACCAATTTTGGCCTTTATTACATAGAAAATATATCCTACTAAATAATGACCCATGGAGAGGGGTTATGATTAGATCCTAACAAAGAGTTTTTTTCTAATTATATCCTTGAAGAAAACAAGTTTTGAAGTTGAAGACACCCTAGGGCCCACCAACCCACCATGCAATCTCCTTACCAAAATGATGCTTGAATCTTTGTGATGAGTGTTGTATATGCTCTAAAAACACACTAAAAACCCTCAATTAAATTGTCAACCCGGGTTAAGTAAACTTAGAGTTGTAGCAAAATATATGCCAAAGGTAGAAGGGTTGGTAGTAGTATAGTCTAACTAAGGAAATGGCTATCTAAGGCTAATATATTCAAGTAAATCTATCTAATGAGCACATCTTACTAAGCAACTTTAAACTAGGTAACCTAGGTACTTTTGGACCAAGGATCGATAGATAGTTTTAAGAAAACAAGTAAAAACCCTACTTGAAGCAAACTAGTTCATAACAATAAGCAAAAGAAACTATTAAGCATAACGATAAGAAAATAACAAAATCAAACTACTTAAACTTACCTACCTAAATTCAATGAGAAACTACCCTATGAAAGCAAGTAAATAAACAAGCAAGCAACTATTCTATTAAAGAAAGTAAACAAGTAAGCAAAACAACTAGCTAACCTATTAAAACAAGTAAACAAATAACTACTCTAAGATAAATTCTACTACAAGTAAAAACTTCTCATTGAAGAACTATCTAACCTAAGAGGCAAGTGAACTATATTCTTAATTCAAACTTCAAACTATTCTATTGCACAAAAGGAAATCTATTTAATTGAAAGCAAGGAGAAATAACAACTAACTTTTAATCTATGATAATCAAAATGCTCTCTAATCTACCCAAGCAAAGGACTATGTATCCTACAACAACAATAAAAATATCTTGTAAGCTATGAAATCAAGAAACTATATCTTCTGATATACGAAAGAAAGAAACTATCTTGTAACGTATTAAAGCAAGAAAACTATCATTTAACCTATGAAAAACTCAAAAATAGTGTTGGTGGTTGTGTGAATGTCTTCAATGTCTTATAATATATCGATGGAACTTGAAAACAAAGGATAATTCAAGTGGTATAAGTTCAATACTGATCTCAATAGAAAAGTGAAAGGTATCGATTAAACAATCCAATGAGAATTTATCCATGACATAAACAATCGTCAATTACCCTGCATATTCATTACTCGTGTATTAACCATCAACAATACAACGAGATTTTAATTGTACTTCTATACTATGTAAGAAAAAATCATAAGTAAATTCAACCATTAACTAAGAATTTTAATTGCAGTCTAATTCTAGGAAAGAAAGTACATACAATAAAACTATGCTATATCTATTCTAACAATTCAAACTGCAATAAGGAAATGTTTAAAAACATAAACTAAAACATGACATATAAAAAGTAAACTAGCAAATACATTAACTAACAACTAGTTAAGAAAGATCTACATAAAAATGAAATAAGCAAGCTATAATTAAAAACTGAAATTAATCCTATCCATCCATCAAATCCTTGTTAAAGAAAACTCAAATTAAAACTTTGTTCTACTCTATTTTAAACTATGTTTTAAATTTAATTCTAAAATCATGAATAAAACACAATCTAATATATAATTACACACGGGGTTAGTCTACGAATTTCCAAATTCATTCCTAACTACAAAATCAATGCATGCTAACACAATCCTTTATGCTAACTTGCAAAAGAGAGTCAAAGTAATTAAACTACAACAAAAAATTAATTAACAAAATGATAATGCATGTATAGGAAATAAAGAGAAAGAACTAAACTGTAAAATGCATAAACAACATAAAGAACAGTTACCAGACCATTGGTGGGCCCCCTAACAAGTCGTGGTTAGTTCCTAAAAGCACACCACGAACTCAACAATTCAATTTCACCATTAAAACTCAAAAACACAGTTTTTATATAATCTGGCAATGAAAAATGGCAAAATAGAGTAAAATCATGGTTGTCTCCAATACACTAGTTCTTCTACTTCTTAACTTCTATATGACCACCACGGTGGTATTTATAATATTTACAGACTAGGTGGTCGACCACAGGAGGGTCAAACCACTTCTATATTCGACAAATTACATTAATGGTGGCCTAACTGTCGAAATAGAGTGAGCCAATAATCACCCTACTTAACAACTTAAACTGAGTTGTCAAGAGTTTAGTAGTTGGAGGGGGCAAGCACGAGCAAAACCCATGTTTCTGATTCACCTTCCACTGGTCGCCAATCCCATAACTGCCAAATCGCCCACTGTTTTTTTGCAAGATGCAGTGCTGGACGAAGTGACAGACTGGGTACCAGATCGAGTACTAGGAGGAGTGATGGAAGCATAAACGTGATGTGTTATTTCATTGTAACACCAAAAAACGTGAATTAGATCCTTGGAAACATAAAAACGTGATGAATTATACTCAATATCAACATTAAACATAGATCATACATACCTGGTGTAGATCATACTATTTTAGCATGAAATTCTTCAAAACACTTCTCCAAAACATGAAAAACACATATGTACATTCGAAAAAAGTGTCTCATAACTGTCATAAAATTGATGATATCTCGAGCCCAACATTACCCCCACACTTACGATTTTTTAGGTCCCACTGCAAACAAAAAGAAATTACCCCTCGTGACTAGGCTTGCTGAGGAGGATCAACTTTAGAAGCCTCTCCTTCTTGCTGTGAATACTTTGGCTCATGCCTCTTGTGTTTCTTTAGTTGTGTTGTGAGGCTGCGGTTGGATTTGGTCATCTAATCAACCAACCGTTGAAGGGAGTTAACCTTTGCTTGAAGGACTGCATTATCATGATGAAGGTGTGTGTCTATCGTCTTCCTTTCTTCCAGCTATTGGAGAAGTTGATGGTTTTATTTTTGTAGCTTCTCAATGGCTAGGGAAGAATCAATAATCTTTGAGGAAGTCTTAGATCCTTTGAGGGATGTGGACAATATATCAGTCTTAGGATGTATAGTAGGCAAGGGTTAAGTAGGAGTGATGGGGGATTGATAAGGAGAGGTATGTTTTGATTTTTTCTTTCTTAGTGGCTCTAATCCATCTGCATAAACTTCCATACGTCTCTTATGAAGGCTCTCAAGATCAAAGGACACTTGAATAGTATTTGAAGAAGGCAGGGGTTTTGCATAAGGTTTTTTTATTGTGCTCCAGGTACTCTTTCGAAAGGGTCCTTTAGAAAATTGATTGGTTCCCCTCCTATTTGTGGGAACGATGGGAAAGTCTTGTTGGATTACTTCTTGGATATTTTTAGGTGTAGGACCAAGAGAGATTGAAGGCATTGGGGGGTTAACAATGGGCTTATTTTGGTCTTTTCTCTTAGTCTTTTTACCTGATGAAGAATAGGGATATCAACAATATTTTTGTATTGTTCCAGCAAAGAGAGGGTTTTTACAAGGGGGTTTGGAGTTTTGGGAGAGTGAGGCTTGGATGGAGAGATAGTTCTTAGGCTAAGTGGATTTTTGTCGGTCTTAATTTTCAACTGAGGGTTTGCGAATTGATAGATAAAGGCATCCCAAGTTTTCCCCTGTTTATCTAGTTCAGCTAGAATAAGGAGTTCGATCAAGCCATGGTGAAAGAGACTGTTGTGGGGGTTAGTCACAATCTTCCTCACTTGAGAGGACATCTTCTCCAAGATTTTTAGAAAATAGAAGGGGAAGTTCAAAGGTTTGTTGAACAAAAAATGAGCCAACAATCTAAAATGACAAGATTTGAAGGTCGAGTATCTACCTCCTCATGTAATCAACCTCGTGATGATCATGAGAGGGTTGATCAATTCCATCTTTATCCACTCCCTAGAATATCCTTTTTCTCTTGAAATGTTCTCAAATTCAGGCTTAAAAACCCTATTATAACTTGAGTGTGGAGGTTAGTGGTTTTTGAACCATCTATATCCCATTCGAGGAAGCTTTGTGGCTGCAGAAATGGACTCTTATGAGACTTCAAAGGAAAGAGACCCCACGCATGTTGTCTTCCCATTTAAATCGAGGGAAAATTGAATGTTGAGGTCATCATCGTGGCCCTACAAATTAGACAAAAATGGTCCCTAGTCTACTTTCAAAAACACCTCTCTGCATTGTGCAAATTTGGGAGTGACAAAAAGATCAACATATCAAGAGGTTTCATACCTCTTAGGAATTGTGGCAGAGGAAAAATTCACCAGGAAAGGGTGCGAATAGGCCAAGAGATGGAAATAATTGGGCACGGGCTGAGCATAATTCGAAACAGGGGAAGAAATGGCAGAGGCTGGGCACAATTTCTCAATGTAGGGAAAAGCAAATGGCAAGGGCGAATTGAGATAATGGTTGCCTACCCCGATTTTGAATGCGCCTATAGTGGAGTAGTTTGCACACATGTCCACATAAGCTACCATGTGTGGGAAATTTTGAATTCAGAGGCTCTTTTTGGGGGAAATGTAATGATGCACAGTTAGATCAATGTCCAAGTCTTTTGACTTTGACATTTGATCATGAACATATAAATCATCTTTAATCAATTGCCTTCAACTAATTCAATTGAATGTAATTGAGTTCTAGTTACCTGGAATCTAGGATAGTTACTGGTGTGTAATTCATATAGTACTTTGTTCATCACTTCATACGACATTTCATATGGCACCTCATATGGTACTTCATACATTACTTCTGTGTTATGTACATTTTCACCTCATATAATGGATACCCTGCAAATTCGAAGTGTTTTTGACAATCACAGTGGTAAATGAGAAGAGGCAGAATGTTCCCTTGTTGTTGATTTTGCCATCATGCTCACTCAATCCTCTTTCATATGAAATATGATGTCAAACCTACAATGAACAGGTTATAGCAAGCATAAAATATGTATTGTCAAACCTACAATGTACAACTTGTAATGAAAGATAAATCGATAAAGAGTGGTTTGTTAAGTATACGTTCAGTAATTTATTGCACACAAGAATTTAGCACTTAAAAAATAAAATGACTATTAATGTAATAACCTGTATCATGGAAATAATACAAAAAATCTTGCAAAGATTTATTTCTCTAGGCAATGATCATTTGTCAGCTCATGAACAACCCCCCCACACTTAAGTATTGTGACACCTCACAATAAAAAATATAGGAAATTAGTCAGTATCCCCCAATAACTGAAGATTTATAGTATGTCTAGTGTAAAGATAAATTTCACAGATTGGTCTGATGAGACAGTTAGAATATGGCCCCACCTATAGGATAAGAGATCCTATATATATATATATATATAAGAATAGATAGGAAAGAGAGTTTCAATATAGTCTTAGAGTTATTTCTCAATGGCAAGTTTATGGAGTTCATTAACCTTAGATTAACCACACATAATTCATGCCAGCTTTGTATGCAAGTAATTCCGTACATCAGAACAAGTTTACATTTATTATTTTTTTTTTTAGATTACCATCCTCGCTAGGTAGAATGCCTCACTGCCAGCAAGCATGTTCAGTACTCCGATAGGTTTACCTAGTCATACCACAGGCTGATAGCCATTGCCATCATACCTATTTAGTATCTCGACGGGTTTTCCTCTTACACCCTCAGAGACTGGCCCTCCATCTGTTGAGATTTTAATATAAGAATCTTTATGCAAGAAGATGGGGGAACAACTCTGAAAACAACTTTTTCTCTTCTTCTTTTTTTTCTTTTTAATTGGGATGGTATTTATGTTAGAGGATGACTTTCCATTTATATTACTTAGTGATTGTCCTGATGTAAGGGGTATTTAAGCAAACGTGGCCTATCTAAAGATATGATATAATCAAGCTATTTAGTGTGTAGTGGATGGTACCATTGAGAAAGAACAGAAAGGTATCTCTAGGCTCAACTCACTTTCTTCTTTTGTAGTTATTGTGATGTTTCCATTACTAACCGCTAATTAGACATCCTTGTTAATCTTTGATAAAGACACTTGACTCACTTACTCAGGTTTCTTGGAAAAACTGTATGAGAGACCTCTAGGCCTGATAGTTATGGTGTCACTTCCTTATATAGTGGTGAAGAGTTTCAAGAGAAATTGCTTTAGAATGCCTTAAAAGATGAGATTTTTTGCAAAAATATGGATAATTACAGTAAGTCAATACTCATTTGATGCTTTAGTAGACACAAAATTCAAGTGTAACAATGTTTTGAAGAAAGATCCTTGAAACTGTGTACTCCTGGTGAAATAAATACTTACAGAAATCTCTAGAATTGTTTTATTAAGAAAATTCAAAAACTATGTACATATATATAGTAGGAAATTCAGAAAAATTTTCAAGAAAAAGGGGGAAATTCCCCATATACTAAGTCTAATGCCTTGTCATCTGACATGACCTATAGAAAATCCTCTTTGGAAATGGGCTTATGATAAAATTTTAGTCAGTGTCCATTTACTACAAACGAGACTTGTCCATCATCAATTGTTTTAGTTTTTACAACTCCATTGTCATATAATGTGTCTACTTCGTAAGGGCCCAACCACCTGGTGGTGAGTTTTCCTTTGAAGTTTTTGAATCTGGAATCAAACAACAGAGCCCAATCATCAAGTTGGAAGTGTTTCTTCTTAATAAACTTGTCATGCTAGTTGCTCCTTTGGTTTTGGACTAATATCATCCTTTGGATGGCATCTTTCCTCATTTCATCCAACTCATTCAATTGTAGGGCTCATTTCTTCTGAGCCTCATCTAATTTCAATCCAAATTATGTGGCAATATGGAAGGTCCTTAATTGGAATTCTATTGGTAAAAGTACTTGTTTCCCATACACTAGCTCATAAGGGGTATGCCCAGTGGTATTTCTCCAGGTGGTTCGGTATGCCCATAAAGCTTTTGGGAGCCTATCATCCCAATCCCAGTGATGTAATTAAACAATATTGGTCAAGATGGCTTCCAGAACTTTGTTTGCAGATTCCCATTTTCTTGTGGGTGGTATGGAGAAGATTTACAATGTTTAATCCCATATTTCTCTGTTATCTCTCTCATCAGCTTGGAAGTGAATTGAGTGCCTTGGTCGGTAACAATTTCACAAGGGACACCAAAGAAGATAAATATGTCTTCATAGATGAATACAACAACAGTCTTCTCTGTAGCCCTGAATAGGGATTTTTCCTATACCCATTTGGTGACATAGTCCGTACAAACCAAAATGTAGTTCTTCCTATGGGACATGGGTGAAATTGGTCCTACAAAGTTGAGGGCCCATTTTTCGAAGGGTTATATCATAACATGGGCACACAAAGGAATTTCTTCAGCAGACATAGGTCTTCCTATCCTTTGGCAACTATCACAACTTATCACATACTTGGCAACATCTTTGAAAATGATAGGTCAATAGTAACCAGAATGTAACACCTTATGGGTTGTATGTTTGTCAGAAAAATTTCCACCACATGGTCCATCATGAAAACTTCATAGTATTTCAGGTACCTCATCCTCTAGGACACATATATGAATAATCAAATCAGGACCTGTGTGAAAAATATCATGACCAACCCAAGAGTAATTATCACTTTGTGTAATAATTTTCCTCTTTTCATGAGGTGACAAATGAGATGGTAACTTACTAGGATCCAGATAGTTTTCCATATCCCCAAACCATGGCATATTGACATAAAGGGAAAATATGTGCTTGTCTGGGAAACTATCATCTACAGGGATATCATCATCCTCATTTTTTATTCAGGAAAGAAAATCAGCTACTACATTATCCTTTACAGGTCGGTCAAGCACAGTGATATTAAATTATTGTAATAACAAAAGCCACATGGTCACTCGGCCATTAGGTATGGGTTTGTTCATGAGGAATCTAATGGTGAAATGATCGGTATGTACAAATACTTCATAACCTGTAATGTAATGACGAAACTTGTTAATAGCATGAACAAATGCCAAGAATTATTTCTTGGTGAATAAATAGTTTAACTCGGTAGGGGACAAGTTCTTGCTCACAAAATAAATGGCATAGGACTGTTGGTCCTCTTTTTTCCCTAATACCCCTCCTATTATGGTGTCGGAGGCATCAATGGATATATTAAATGGGAGATTCCAATTGGCCCTCTAAGAACTGGTGCCACAGATAGCTTATCTTTCAGGGTTTCAAAGGAAGTTTGACACTACTCAGTCCAAACAAAATCAACATATTTTATTAGTAATCCAAACATAGGTGCAACAATCTTTGTAAAATTTTCAATAAACCATCAGTAATATCCGGCATGTCCAAGAAATATTCTCACCTCCTTCTGAGTATTGGGGGGTGGAAGTCTGATGATGACCTCAATCTTTGCAGGATCAACTTTTATCCCTTCAGATGAAATATGATGTCCTATAACCACTCCTTTAGTTAACAACATTTTTCATTTTTCATGACTTAAGGATAGGTTCATTTCCTGGCATCTGATGAGGATTTTTTCTAAGTTTTCTATGGATTCATGGTAAGTGTTACCATAGAGTGTGGGGTCATCCATGTATACCTCCACACAATCATGAATAAAATCATAAAATATCCCTAATACTGCCTATTGAAATGTGGCAGGAGCATTACAAAATCGAAATGGTAAGACCCTATAGGCATAGGTTCCCCAAGGACAAGTAAAGGTACTCTTGTCCTAGTCCTTGGGTTCTATAATAATTTGATTGTACCTGTTGTACCCATCTAGAAAGGAAAAATACTTCTTTCCAGACAAGGTATCTAGAACTTTCTCAATGAAAGGGAGAGGAAAGTAGTCTTTCATATTGGCCTTGTTGAGTTCCTGAAAATCAACACAAATTCTCCATTTCTCGGTCACTTTCTTTGGAACCACTATAAGCAGGGATACCCACTTACTATCGGAGATGGGATAGATAAATCTGACATTTAACACCTTTTGGATCTCCTCCTTGACTATATCTTTAAGTGCAGGTTTCATCCTTCTCTGGGGTTTCCTAATAGGTGTTACTTACCGCTGGGTATATATGTGATGGATTCATGTGTCAGGGTGTATACCCTTCATGTCAGTGTATTCCCAGGAAAATTCTCCTGATTGTTCTTTAAGGATATCTACTAACTATTTATGTTGGTCTGAATCTATCCCAGAGTTTATATGTAAACATTTCCCTGGATTAATCTCATAGGGCATAGTATAAGACATGGTAGAATCATATATCTCAAAGATAAAAGATGTCAAAGAAAAAATGGATGGGTCAAGTTGTTTTTGAAATTATTCCCCAAACATGCATTCAAATTGGGAAAAATACTATTGAAAATCCACACATGTGATAGCAAAAATAAATTGGTTTAACACATTTTCTATTGTGTTCTCTTGAAGTTCCCATGGATGGTCACTTGGAAATACGGGTTCTTCCCAGTCCTCTTTCAAGCCACCATATATTCTCCATAATAGGTTGAGCTAGAGGATAAATGGTGAGATTTTCGATAGATATACCATTTTAGATGGTCATTTCCCCTTCTGTATAGATAATAAATGCATTGGATGTGGATAGCCAAGGTCTTCCCAAAATGACGGGATAGCCTTTTGTAGCATCCTTTGAGTGAATGACAATAAAATATATTGGGTACTCCCATGAGGCTAAAGTAACCATGATGTCATATAAAATTCCTTCAGGTATAACCCTAGTCTTATCTCCTAATTCCAAAATGGTTGGGGTAGGCCAAAGAAGAGTTTGTAACTGTAATTGTTCCAAGGTAGTAATGATCATAACATTGATGGCTACCCCTAGGTCTATGAGAGTGTTTCCAATGGAGACCTCATTAATGGTTATGGTCAGTACAAGGTTTCCTAGGTTCCCATATTTTTCTAGCTTTGGTTGCTCTTATATGTATTCTGAAAGATCTCCTATCAAGTGTACTATAGGAGGGTCCTTCTACTTCCTACCTAGCTTCTTGATACATAATTCTTTGACTACCTTACTGTAGATTGGAATGTCTTTAATGGCTTGAAGCAGGGAAATCTTGACACAAATATTTTTCAATTCATTCAAAATGTCAAATTTCGGTCTGGTGGTAGGTTTCTCGATTACCAATCTGTCTGGATAAGGAGGGACCTTCATAATTTTTGAAGGTTCATTCCGGGGAAGATTGGGTTCTTGATTCTTCGGGATAATAACATCTTCCCACCTAGTGTCATCCATGGGTTGTTCGGTGGTTTCTTCTTCTTCTTCTTCTTCCTGGATGACTACTGAAGGTCTCTGCCTATCTAGAACATTTCCCGATCTTAGTTGAATTTCATGTAATGGAACAGGAGTAATAACGTATTTTGGGAAGGCCTATATCTCAACATTGTGAAGAGGTTGAGGGGGCTTATTATTGTGATTCGGCATTGGTTGTGTTGGTAATAGTGTTGGTCTTGGGGAGCTTGCATTTTGATATTTTAGTGGTTGTTGTTATGGAATAGGAGGTAAAGGTGGTGGAACAAAACCTGGCAGAAGTTGCAGAGTGTTTGGTGGGAACTGAGGATAATGATGGTTGGACATAGGGATAGGTGGAGCTTGAGGGTTTCCTGGTTTATGTCCTCATCTCCTTTCTTGAAACAAAGGATGTTGGTACTGATTAGACCAACTTTTCCAACCTGGTGAGTTCCACTGTTGTTTTTGTTGATAATAAGGTGGAACTTGAGATTGTAGATACGGGTATGTGGGTTGTTTCCTAGGATGCCAAGGTATCCTAGGTTCATAAGAAGACTCCCCATGATCTCCAATCCTATATATGGCTAATAAACTAGGCAATGATGGAAATTTTTTCAATCACATGGTCTTCTGTACAGAATCCACAAACTGAAATGTTATCTAATGGGCATTCCCTTGAGTAATGCTTTCTCCTCCATCTTGGGAAATATATTCTCATTGCTGCATTTTCCTCCTCCTGTTTCTTTTTTATTTCTAAGGTGTCCAACTAGGAACCTATTATGATTGCGATGTATGTCTTCAAGTTTTCTAAATGGTTTCTGTTGATACTGAGAGGGGGCTGAATTAGTATCAAGTACAATTTAAAAACCTTTTTAAATTATACTTAAACCATTCAATTATATCCAATGAGCAATGAACAATAGTATAAGAGTTAAACCAATACACCACAATACACCATGCACAATATATGAGAAATAATCAATAGTTTTTGTTCAAGGGA
>SNQJ01S0019705.1:25424-45428 GCA_010110895.2 Picea sitchensis
TTGTTGTAGGAAGGGTTCTTATATGAGTGTGAATTCAATGGAGGGGCCTAGGTTGTTGTTATTGAAAGATCTTTCTCTGGAAGTTGGATTTTAGTAGCTTGATTCTCTTTTGATTATACTTTGATCATGTTTTTCTATTAAATCCTTATATCTATAGTGTTTTTGTTGAAGGTTGCATATAATGAACCTATATCATGTTTGTAATAGGTAGTTATAGGAAAGAACATAGATATTAGTTTGGGTTAGTCACGTGATTAACCATTTTTTGAACCCCTAAAAGGCAATTGAATGTATATTATGATTTTATCTTGAAATATCAAATATGAATATTTTTTCGATGGAAACACACACACACACATATTGAAATTCACAATTTCTTAGTTTAGATTTTGCCTTGTTATTTCAAATTTAATGAATTAAACCCCAATTTCCTTAAATTTGAAATAATAAGGCAAAATCTAGACTAATAAACTGTGAATTTTGATTCTAAAAGTGTCAATATCAACATTTCTAAAGTGCAATATTGGATTATGAAAGGGTCAACATTCATTTTCAAAAGTGTGAATTTTGAAAAATTTTGAATCCAAAAAATATGAATTTCAATTCAAAAAGTGCAAATTTTGATTCCAAAAGTGCATATTTCAATTCCACAAGTGTATATTTCAATTCAAAAAGTGTAAATGTCAATTACGTAGTTGTGAGTTTTGATTCAAAAAGTGTCGATTTTATTGCATCATATTGTACCTATGTGCACATGGACATGTACCAATAAATATTTTATCGATTCTCCATATTTTTTACACATTATACAACATGTTGACCCATGCGAGTTTCTTTTTTTACCTTTATCCAAGGATTTTATTAGAACTCCTAAATTTTGAGACGACATCCTAACTTATAGTTTTTTCCTCACCGCCATTTGTTATCTTTGTTTCTTACTCTTCCATTTTTTGTTACATATCCTAATTTATTTGTGTAACCCCTAGAGCTTTTATTCTTTGAATGAAACTATGAATTTTTATTATATAAGTGTGAATTTATTGAACATTTTATTTTTGTATATCAATGCATAATATGACGATGGTAGGCATTGCTAAATATATCAATATTGAAGAGATGCAATAAAATAATTTGAAGCAAGTGATGATGACAATCATTGCATTGTAGCATTGTACTTTTACAAAGCAATTTAAGGTGACGTACCAAAGGGTTCCATGTAAAATAAAGATGAAGTCTATGTGCCAGTGCTTTTGAACAACTTCCTCACCTTAATTACAAATACTATAACTTGTTTATTGTGGAAAATTTATTTACAAAATCCACATCCCAAGCAAGGAGAAAAGAGAGAAATTGATCTTTAATCGTTTTACCTAAATCAATAGTTGTTAATTAAAATAATTGAACCTAATATATAAAAATCAAATCATGATATTCACTAAATCTAGTACTATTTTTTGTATGGTTTTGATATAATACTAGAGAATACAAAAAATATGTAGCCACAATGAGGAGAAAAAACAAAAAAGTGTACAATGAACCTCGACACTACTTATGTTCCACACATTAAATATACTTACATATAAAAGAATAGGATAGCTGAAATATTCCCTTGGATTATGAACCCTTCAACTTATATCCATATCTACAAATAGAATGGAAATTCAAATTATCAGTTGTTTGATGTTAAATCATATTTGCAATTAAAACAAAATTGAGATTATGAGTTGATTGGTTGTACACCGATATTTACAAACAAAATTAAATTAAGACTATGAGATGCATGGTTGTCTAGTTGTGGTGTTTTTAACATGACCAAAATATCTAATATGATCATCAAGGTTCAAAACAACAACTATGCTTCTTTTCCCATTCCCTAATTACTCAAATATTGTCTTTCATATCTTGAAAGTCATTGTTGGAAATTGAATTCAAATCCAATACTAGTCTGGTTTTTTGGAGGATCCTTTCTCTCCTACTCTTTCTTTTGCGTCTTATATATTTACATGAAATTTTTTAGACTATTTAAAGCTAAAAATATGTATCTAACTAGATAATTATTCTAAATTAATTTGCATATTTTACAATTGAATATAAAAAAGCTTTGAATTGTGTAGGATTGGATTTACCTTCCACTCAAAATAATCAATGTTGAATACAAATTGCATATCGTGTATGCCTCTAGACCTATCTCAAGCGGTTGGAGAAACCTTGGGAGCTTGCATAATACAAACATAATATGGTTTCAATAAATATAAGTTCAACAATCATGGCCTAGTACAAACATAGTATAGTTTCAATAAGAATAAGTTCAATAATCATGGCCTAGTACAAACATAGTATAGTTTCAATAAACATAAGTTCAATAATCATGGCCTAGGATAAAAACAATCTACCAATAAGAATACAAAATTTTAAAATGAAACGTTATGCTTATCATGTAGCAATAATGTAAGAATTTAAGGTTAGGATTGATGTGATAGCATTCTCTCTTATTCCCATGTTAATATTATCATGTAACTCTATGCCATACTTTGTGGTCCCTCTTTTACTTGTGATTATTATATTTGTCATATTCATAGTAATAGTAAATCTTAATATTCAATAAAAAAGAGAAGAGTGTGAAGTTCCAAAGCAGGACAAGGCCCTTTCTCAACAACTAGGGTTTACCCTAGCCACAACCTGCAATCGTCACTGCCTTGGTAGAGACAAAGTCATCCTACTCATTTTGGGAGTTTTTTGCAACACCTTGAAGATGTAGAGGTTGAGGAAGATTCCTTTGGAATATTCAGTATGGTTTTCCCTTCTAAATATGAGGAGGAGGTATTCATTTCTTTGACAAAATCCTTAGAGCTAGCTAGTGTGAAGCATCTAGTGAAGAACAAGTTCATCAAGAAGGCATAAGCCATTCCCAAGCTACATATTTTGTCTTCAAAGCCAAAGAGAAAATACCTTATTTTGCATGAGCGAGATTTAATAGGAAAGTTCATAGGTCTTTGGCCTAGTCCTTGAATAGTTTGGGCATGGATTTCAAAGAACTGGAAGGGTCAAGGCTATATATATATATATATAGCCTTGTGGTCAAGGATACTTTCTATTTTTATTTAGTAATAAGGAGGAGAGAGATATGATCTTCAAATCAGACCCTTCTTCATGGGATCCAAGGGAATGTTCCTCTACCATTAGACCCTTGACTTTGATCTAGATATGGAAATATTGGTTTCCCCTATGTGGGTCAATATTTCATAAATCCCCATTATCTTTTGGGATTAATCCACTCTCAAAATACATTGGAGACAAGTTGGATCATTATATTGACCGAGCTTATATTCATTATTGTGCTAGAATTTATGTAGAAATCAATCTAGAGAAGGGCCTTCTAGAGTCGGTGTAAATCAATATCAAGGGATGAAGCCATATTCAAACCCTAGACTATGATCAAATTCCTTTCAATTGCAATACTTTCCACAAGTATGGAAATTTTTCAAAGAGTTTCCCAAGAATCCAATAAATCCACCCCCACCCACACTGACAAAGTAGTCTCTAAATATATGTAATGAAATGAAATGGGAATATTTCAAGCAAGCATCCAAAATTCATATGAATCAAAAATCCAAGGGGCCACAAACCATAAAAATATACTAATCTACCCCATCCATCCCTTCCAACAATATATTCGAGTTTCTTGAAGATCCAAATGAAGTGGAAGAGGAAAGGGTTGAGCAAGATCCACTAAAGATCCCTTTAGATCCTAAAGTTAGATCAATATCGTTTTAGGCCCAAGTGAAACTGGAGGATATTGTATCAAAGAAAATAGAAGAGACCCCATATGAGGCAAGAATTATAACTACTTTAGAAAAAGGAAGAAGGAAAAAAAGAAGAGGAAATAGGAACAAAAGAAGAGGAAGCAGAGGAAGAAAAAGAGGGAGAAAAGGAAGCTACAAAAGATGAGGAGGATGGAAGGGAACATGACCCTCTCTCTAAACCCTCGATACAACTTATGCACTCACCCAAAACATATGAATATCCTTCTTTTGTTGAAATCCTAAAGAAAGGTTCTCATCCCTCTTATCTGTTAAAAAGGGGGAGGAAATCAAGTCAATAATGAAGAGAGAAAGATGCAAAATCAAATATCATTTTGGGTTATCAACCAACTTTGGACTCCACCTTGTTTACACTGTTTATTTGGTGGGGGTTGGCGAGGGGGGGAGGGGGGGGAGAACTCATCAAAAGTAGTAATTAGATATGTTTTTGCATTTTACTAAGCAATTTGTAAGAATTTGTTCTTGCAGTTAGGAAACTGTAAAAATGAGTTACTATAGGAAAAATTGTTGGAATCCTTCCTCTCATCTCTTTGATAGGAGGATGATAGCTTTGCAAGCTAGATTCATCCTACACAAAATTTGCATTGTAAATCTATCCCATTCGATCATAGTCTTTTTTTATTACAATCTATTCAAAAATATATATAAGCGTTCAAATTTGTCATGCTTCAGTTTATTGCTTATAAGTAATGGAAACAAAAAAATATTGATTTTAGCTTGAGCTCTACAGTATGTCCTTACCAATCCAATGTTCACAACTTTTAAATATTGTTATTTTAGCACAATCATCCTTGACCAAAAATTATAATGTCAGAAGCTTCTCAACAACGAGAGAGAATGATGATCCCTAAAAAAGAAGCTTGTCTAAAACAAGAAGCCTATTTTACAGTAACCTCTAGTAGAAACTTTCAACTTTTAGCTCAATGTCATGGTCCTTAGTTACATCGTTGGTTATGAGTGTCTGGTAATCCATTCAAGAGAATTAAGACTCTTAAAGTACCTGATTATGATAAATAAATTAAGAAACTTCCAAACGTTGGGAGTAAAGATACTTATAGGAAGTGATGATTTCTCTAATACAGATCTTGGCATGCATGATTTGAATTTTTTGGTGCGCAGTCACATTAATTTCAAATGATCCAAAGCTAGCACATTTAAACAAATAGTTTTCAATACATACTATAGGAAATTGAAAGTACATATGCATTATTCATTATGACTAAAACAGGCAAAGTGTCATACAATGCATAACACCCATAGTCCATGTCCCTAACTATCTGAGTAGCCTTCTCTTCAAGAGCGGCCCAACAAATATTTGGCACCTAGTTTTGGGCTGCATTGTCTTCTTCTTTAGCTCCAACTTGTTAATGTTCAATCCAAAGCCTTTCAATATTCCCATCACAAAGTTTTTTCCAGGAGTTATTCCTTCATAGTGCATGCTCTCTTTAAGATATATCAACAATGAAGTTGTGTGGCTAATAAGTTTGATTGCATCTAAAATTTTCTCTTCAATATGCAACATTGTAAACCTAACTTCAATTTTTATTTTTTTGCAAAACCGCATGACATAAAGCTTTGAAAGGACCAAATATACTCTTATGTATATATTGCATTGATGCAAAAGAAAGAGTATCTATTTTATTTTATTTTATTTTGTTAACTATCCTTAACACTAGCTATAATACAAGTATTGTGTTGAATGCAACAACTTTCTAAGTATTAAAGAGGCATTAGAAACAAGAGTTTTCAAAACCCCAACAGTTTTGGATAAAGTGATGATTGTAGTGGGGATTTGCTAGTACAAGTTAATAAGATAAAGTTGAAGGAACTAAGAAGTCATATAAATATTGTTCATTTGCCCTATTCACATGACATATTAGTGAATGTAGGTTGCAAGTGACGAGATCAATTAAATGATCATACTTTTCTCAACATAATATAAGAGTTTAGAATGTTGAAGTAGCAAGTGATTGGAAGGAAATATGTATTATAGATGTTCAAATCTTAAAGTTCGATCATGGCTAGAATTTAATATCTTCATGAACACACATTACCAATCCCTGATTATTAGGCCTATAATTGCCAAAATGTATGTATATTTTGTATTAATAAAAATCATTTTTACCTATCAAAGAAAATTGTTCAATGTACTAGATATATTCAACTATTTTCTTGTATTTTTACTTTGATATAAATATGTTTCATACATTAATGTGGCCTTGATAAATAGGTAAATGGAATACAAAATAGGCATTAATTTGTGAACAATAACTAGTTAAAGAAACAAAAAGCATAGCATGGAATAGGCATGGACATTTTTTGTCTTAATAAAAATGGTTTACATTTGAAATTTTTAAATTTATTATAGAACATAGCTAGTACTTCAATTTGAGGAGCCTAGTGACACTTGATCCTTGAATATTTTAAGTGAAGCAATAAGCAATTTGAAACAATGAATATTTTATTAACAATTCGTGAAAATCTGAATTCATGTTCAACCCACTTCAACAATGAATTTGTCCAAGTAACAACACATATCATAACATATATCTCTTATATAATCACATTGATAATAGAAGTTAATAAAAAATCCTCATACTTATGCGCGAGATAGGATATTTCCATTATATGGTTGGCATCATGTGAAATAGAAAGGCACACCATACTTATGCCAGACATGAGTTTGGCATCATGGGGAATAGAAAGGCACACTATTAGAATTTGACTCAAACTAGTAATTGATTTCTAAGAACTACTAGGTTTTATAACAAAAGGGAAATATGCACAACCAATGCGCTCAAATTGTACAAATTGATACCATCAAACACAAAATTCCAAAGTTGACCAAAACTTAATCTGGACATTTTGAAATTATTTTTTGATTTTTTTATATGAAATATTCCATGCTCAATGGAAACTAAGAAACTAACCAGCAATAGTTAGCTCCTTATTCTTGACACTATTCTTTGTATTATAACTTATAATATCTTGAATGTGTACATCAAGTCATTGTGAGGAAATGGCCATTTACTAAAAACAAATATTTAATGTGTTCCAATGAGTAATATTGAATGCAAAATGAGCATGGCCCCAAGTAAGACATTTCAACGTTCTTAGTAAAGTAATATAATTCATAAAAATATGATTAAAACTTGTAATTGCATTCTAACAACCATTTGGATTTGTAACAAAAACATATACACAACTAATGTTGTTAAATTATTGAAAATAATTTCATTCGATATCAAATTTAGATGTTGAAAAAAACTTATTGACAAGATGTTATAATTGTTTTTTTGTTTTTATTGATTATGAATGATTTAATGCTAAAAAGATCATAAGAAGCTAATAGGCAATAAGAAGCTCTTTGTTTTTACTATAATGTGTTTAAAACTTTGAATCTAATGAATGGGCAATCCAAGTTAGGGAGTTGAATGAATGACAAGCATAACTATAGCCAAAACATTTCAAGTTTCTTTAAAAAGTTATATCCATGATGTAAGTTAACTACCTAGCTATTTAGACCCATTGTACTTGCAATAAACAATGCATAAGATTCATGCATGAGATTAACATCCTTGCAAAAACAAATTCAAGTGCAAAACTTCTCTAAAGTATAACGTATTCTTTTTTTAATTCATTATTCAACAATATTAGATATAAAATATATGCATATTAAGCTGAATAATAATCGGTCAATTCTTCACAAGAATACCCTCTACGTCACTACTAATCTTGAGGAAGAGTTGGTGATCCAGAATGGATCCCGGAGCTAAGATGGGGTCTAGAAAGGCCTAAAAATCAAAGTGTTCAGAATCTCTTCAAAATAGACGTGTGCATAGGCCTCGTCGATACAAACCCAACACAACTTGAATGGGCTCAAACGAACATTGTATAACCAAGATATCGCAATCTATTTGTTTTGGAAAATAGGTAAAAAAAAATGTTAACTGTACAGTTCGTACAATGTCGACATGGCAACTGATTGTACAGGTTGTATGGTCGTACATTTGATGTGGCAGGGTACATTATCGTTGACTGGACAGGTATAGGTGGACTATTTAGGGTGTGACATGTGGCACCACTGTAAGGGTGACACGTGGCACATACGTACGACTGACGTGGTAAATCTGTACAGTCTGTATGACACATGACAGGTACAATGGATGCTAACTGGGCAGACACATCAGTAGACAGGCGGTCAAATCTAGTTTTGACACGTGGCAGATTATTTGGGTGAATAATGTGGTGCCACGTGGCCCAGTCATGGGATACCACATGGCACCCCTCCATTGGACAGTTGGAAAAAAAAAAATTGGACTCTCGGGGAGTCGAACTTGTGACCTCAGGTCCAGGTCGGAACATTTTGGGTAGGGCCAGGCTACTAGCTCACCCACGGTGCTACTTAATAGTCTACGTTCAAAAGTTTTATTTGAATTTGATTAAACTATTGAATGGCAGATTAAAGGGCTAGGGCCTAGCCCCAACACCCGACACACTTTCCATAGAACCAATACCATGTGACCCTCCGTTGATGTATGGCACGAATGTGTTGTGGTGTAGCCCTTTGTGAATTTTAGTCCCAGCACAAAACACTTACCACATGACCACAACATATGACCATTGCCTCCATTGTATTGGCGCGCGTTTTTCAATGGCGTTTTGGCTCAGCTATAGTCGCATGCCACCATATCGCATATGACCCGGGTCTTCATCGAATGACGCGGAGTTATGTGGGGTTAGCGTTGGTAGGTCAGGCTAGCCTACCGACCAGGGCGCATAACCAGGAGCGTCGATCGAGGGGGATAACAGTTAGAGTGTGTGGATGCATAGACCGTGACCACATGGCCATGCAATGTGACTAGGAGCCAGGATCAGACAAAGGGGCCAGCGCGCCAGCCAGCCTGGGGCCACATGGAGGGCGCCCAGGTGACCAGGAGCCTGCGAAAAAGGGGTTGCGCCCTATTATTTGCAATAAGTGGGTTTTAAAACTATGTATTAAGATTTTAATGGATTATTAGCCAAATTTGGGAGATTTAATCCATTTTTGGAGGATCTTGGGCCCTTTTTGAGGCCAGATCTTGGGGGGAAGTTGGGAGTTTGTTACCAACTTTAGACCTATATAAACCAAAGGCTCTTGAAGCCATGGAGGGAGGTTCATATCAGGAAAATGATGATGAATTGTTGAGGCAAAGCCATTTTTATGCAAGGAAGCCATTGAAGAGAGCACCTTTGCGGGCCATTTTTGGGAGCTTCGTTCATCCGTTTTCAGTGCCGTCAGTTTTGCTGGGTTCCTAAGATCTGGTAGAACACGACCAAATCAGTTTGTAATCCTTTTGGCACTATTATGATTTAATTTTAAATCTTTGAACAAATATAAGAAAGCCTCACCCACTAAGACAAAGGCCCGGAGACGTAGGCAAGATTGTAGAACTTCGTTATCACTTTGGTGTTTATGGTTTGTTATTCTTCATGCTTATTTCCATATCTGTATATTGATTAATGGCTACTATGTTTCCTTTTTCATTCTTCCTCTTTCATTAGTTTCCTAAATAGTAAAATAACTCATGCTTTAATAACTCAACCATTGTCGTTAAAAGATCTTTTCAAATCAAGTGGTATCAGAGCTAGTTGACGGTTGGTTTTAGAGTTTGCATTTTTACCAGGGAAAAGCTTATCACAGTTGAGAAAATGGCATCTAAAGAGGGACTTTCTCAAGATGAGAAGGATATGCGAAAAACTCTCTTTGCCATGTCAGAGATGGTGAAAGTGTTGTATGAAGATTACTTGGAACGAAAGAGATTGGTTCAAGAGAAAGCTTCAAAGAATGACAAAAGCGAAGAAGAATTGAAGGAAGTTTCGTCTACATCCAATTCAGAAAAAAATTATGAGGTATGCAGTGGAAGTCATTCATCTATTTCGCATTGTTCCCATCAAGATGGTTCTTTTGGTGCATTTGAAAAACATACAAGAGGTATAGGTTTGAAATTGTTAACCAAGATGGGTTATGTAGGAAAGGGCCATGGAAATAAGGGCCAAAGTATCGTTAATCCCATTGAGGTTGTGAAAAGACCTTGTTATTTAGGATTGGGATATGGCGAAATGGATATTGGAGAATTCTCCAAAACCTTGGAAGCAAGTGATGCTTCAAATGACCAGCTTAAGTCATTACAGGATCAATTCACAAAAGGTGATGGTGTATCACTCCATGATGGTGATAGTGTATGGAATTCATCTCCAAAGAAAAGTGAAGATAAGAAAGACATGTATAATGGTCATGGTTGTTGAAAATCTCTTTTTGATTATAAAAAACATAATCATGTAATCCAAAACTTGTGGAATATGTATCATTGTATGTTTTATCATTCACCCAAGCATTGTGTTTCCAAGTGTTGGAAGAGACAATCTTTGTACAGGAAGTTTATATCAACTAGGAAAGAGACACGACATAAAGACTCAACTCCACAATGGAAGAAAGAGAAGGGCAAACAAGTCTGGATGTCGAAAAAGCACTGCACTTATTGCAACAGGGGTGGACATCAAAAGGCTAAATGTTGGAAGCTTAATCTGGAGCTTCGTCCAAAGAAGGAGAAAAGGATTGTGCATGTACTCACAAAGGAAGAAGAATTACCAACGAAGCAAGAGGAACAACATGAAGGAAAGAAAACAGTCACTTGGTTTTGCCAGAAGTGGATGTCACATCTTCATTGTATTTTGCTTCCATTAATGTAATCACACATGTTGTAATGATGACCTGTTATAACATCATTTTATACAGCATAGTGTTTTGTTTTATCCTTATGAGTATGTAATCAGTAATTTTGTAACCTTTTGGAGGACCAAAAGGTCTTTAGTGGGGAGGTGTGATCCAGAATGGATCTCGGAGCCAAGATGGGGTCCAGAAACGCCTAAAAATCAAAGTGCTCAGAATATCTTCAAAACAAACATGTGTGTAGGCCTCATTGATACAAACCCAATGCAACTTGAACGGGCTCAATCAGACATCGTATGACCAAGATATCGTGATCTGGTCATTTTGGCAAACAGGAAAAAAAGATGTTGACTGTACTCTCAGTATAGTTTGTACAGTGCTGACATGGCAGCTGACTGTACAAGCCCTACGACTGTACAACTGATGTGGCAGGGTGTGTTGGCATGTTGACGTGGACAAGCGCTAACTAGGTAGGTACAGGTGGACAAGTCAGGGTGTGACACATGGCACATCCGTATGACTGATGTGGCAAGTTTGTACAGTCCGTACGACACATGGCACTGACATGGCATGTACAGTGGATGCTGATTGGAGAGACACATCGACAAACATGTGGTTGAATCTGGTTTTGACACGTGGCAGATTATTTGGGAGAATAATGTGGTGCCACATGGCCTAGTCATGGGTTGCCACGTGGCACCCCTCCATTTGACAGTTGGGAAAAATTTGTTTGGACTCCCAGGGAGTCAAACCCGTGACCTACGGTCTGGGTCGAAACGTTTTGGGTAGGTCCAGGCTACCAGCCCGCCCACGGTGCTACTTAATAATCTATGTTCAAAAGTTTTATTTGAATGTGATTAAACTATTGAATGGCAGATTAAGGGGTTGGGACCGAGCCCCAGCCCCCGACACACTTTCCATAGAACCAATACCATGTGACCCTTCGTTGATGTATGGAGTGGATGTGTTGTGGTGTGGCCCTTTGTGGAGTTTTTCCCCGGCTCAAAACACTTACCACAAGACCACATCATATGACCACTACCTCTGTTGTATTGGCGCACATTTTTGAATGGCGTTTTGGCTCAGCCCTAGTCGCATGCCACCATATCACATATGACCTGGGTCTTCATTGATTGGTGCGAAGTTATGTGGGGTTCGATTTGGTCGGTTGGGCTAGCCCGCTGACCAGGGCACATAACCAGGAGCATTGACTGAGGGGGCTAACAGTTAGAGTGCGTGGATGCATAGCCCGCAGCTACATGGCCATGTAATGTGACCAGGAGACAGGATCAGACAAAGAGGCCAGCGCGCCAACCAGCACGGGGCCACATAGAGAGCGCCCAGGTGACCAGGATCCCGCGAAAAAGGGGTTGCGCCCTATTATTTTCAATATGTAGGTTTTAAAACTATGTATTAAGATTTTAGTGGATTATTAGCCAGATTTGGGAGATTTAATCCATTTTTTGAGGATCTTGGGCCCTTTTTGAGGCTAGATCTTGGGGGGAAGTTGGGAATTTGTTACCAAATTCATGCCTATATAAACCAAAGGCTCTTGAATCCATTAAGGGAGGTTCATATCAGGAAAATGATGATGAATTGTTGAGGCAAAGCCATTTTTATACAGGAAAGCCATTGAGGAGAGCACCTTTGCAGGCCATTTTTGGGAGCTCCGTTCATCCGTTTTCAGTGTCGTCAGTTTTGTTGGGTTCTTGAGACCTGGTAGAACAAGACCAGATCAGTTTGTAATCCTTTTGGCACTGTTATGATGTACTTTTAAAGCTTTGAATATAAATAAGAAAGCCTCACCCATTGAGACAAAGTCCTGGAGACATAGGCGAGATTGTCGAACTCCGTTATCACTTTGGTGTTTATGGTTTGTTTTTCTTCATGTTTATTTCCAGATATGTATATTTCTTAATGGCTACTATGTTTACTCTTTCATTCTTCCTCTTTCATTAGTTTCCTAAATGGTAAAATAAATCATGCTTTAAGAACTCAACCATTATCGTTAAAAGATCTTTTCGGATTAGTTGGTCAAACTTTCTTTGAGCTACCCCACGACATGAATATTGTTCTTTAGGAAGGATTGGTCGAAATTTCCCTTGTCTCCCCCGTGACATGAATACTATGTTGGAGGAAGGATCTACCTACCTTTCACCAGGATACCCTACAATGAGAGTACTATGTTGAAGCAAGGGTCGATCAACCCTTCCCTAAGCTCCCCCTTAACAAGTATACTATGTTGGAGAAAGATGTTGATGATTAAAACTTCATGAGACATTCTCCAGGACTTGTTCTCCTTTGATAATGAGTGAGACAACCTGTGAGGGATCCCATGAGTTGGGTGTGCCCATGAGATAGGTGTGTCGTTCCTCTCTGAGACTGAGATGGAACGTTGTGTGCCCCTGTGTGGGGTGAGGATGCCCATGAGATGGATGTATCGATGTGTATGCCCCTGTGTGGGGTGAGGATTCCCATGAGATGGGTGTGTTGTTTGAGATGAAACAATGTGTACCCTTCTAAGGGGTGACGGTGCCCATGTGATGGGTGTATCGTTCTTCTGTATGTAGAGAATTGAGACGATGTGGTACTCTAGATGATTCTCCTGTGTGAATCAGTGAGATAGAGACCTGTTCAGTAGGACGTCCCTGTGGTTGAGCACAGGTGGAATTGCCCCTAGTGGGTGTGTGAGATCCCTTGCTATATTGTATAAGAGTAAGATTTACATGTAACCCTAATTTTGATGTAAAGGGTACAGGTCGGCTCCACCATATGTGAAAGATAATCAATGTTTGTTGTAATAATTAATTATTTTCTAAGTTATTGAGGTCGGCCCTGTTGTGCCAATGGACACCAATTTTGGTCTGTCGAGTCTAGTATAAATAAAGGTAATTTCCCCATTGAGGAAACACACAACACACACAAGTCACTTGTCATTTTGAAATTTTCAGTAAGTACATCTTCTAAGGCTGAAGTGCACACCTCTCTTGGGCACTAGCTTCTTGGTTTTGGAGAGCATTGTTTTTTGTGCTAAGTCTATGGTGTGGGAGGTATTTCTCTTGAAGAATATAGCAAAGGATTGTTGGGTTTTCTTCCCTTGAGTAGAAGGGTTTCCCAGGACATTTCTTGTGTTCTTGTGCATGGTATTTCCTCTTGTGATCTTGGTTATTGCAACAATTGTGAATGGTGTTGTTGCATTTGTTTAGGGTTCAAGTAAATGCTAAAATGAAATAAACCTCATGCTTGAGCCTAGCTTAGTAAAAAATTGACATGATATCAGAGCACAGGTCTTGAAGAACCCATTGCACAAGCTTTCTAGCAGTTGTCATCCTCTTTTGCAGAACTGTACGTCCCTCTAGGGTTTTCTGCAATTTCGTACGACCCTCTCCTTTTGAGTAATTTCAGCACTTTATACTTGGATGTTGGGGCTAAAAATTGGACAAGAGTGTACGACCTCCTTCATCACACCTCCATCAAGCTTCAAATTACATTTCAAAGCATTTTGGATTTTTGGCCCTAGGGTTTCGCAATTTTCTGCAGAAAATTCAGATTTAGGGTTTCTACAGCTCATTGAATGAGGTGCTATTTTGACTTTCAAGGCTTATTGTTGGTAGTCATAAGCCCAACGAAACCTAAGCTTGCTACCCTACCCTAGGCATTAGGTTTCCTAGCCCAGTTGGTAAGGGTTTGTGAAGAATCTGAAGAACATGATGAACATAACCTCGTTGGAAGATAGGCTTGATGGATCAAGCAACTTCAGTTCCTGGAATTCAAGACTTCAGATCACTCTTGAGGAGGAATATCTATTGTGGACAATACAAAAAGCCTTACTAGAGAAAGCTCCCGATGAAGAAAAGGAATAAAGGAATCAAGATGATGTCAAGGCAAGAAAGATAAACATCTACTCAACAAGAGATCATCTCCTACCTCTTATTACCAACCTGAAGACAACTTATGAAATGTATGAAGCATTGAATAATACGATTGAGAGTGAAAACACACTCAGAGCTCTTACATTGAAGGGCCATCTTCAAAATATCAAGATGACAAAAGGTGACATCGTTGTTGCCTTCTTTGTGAAGATGTCAGAGATCAGAGATCAACTAGGTGTCATTGGAGAAATCATATCAGATAGAGAACTTATTTTGACCACTCTCAATAATCTTCCAAAACATTGGGAACCATTTCTTCAAAGTATCAATGAAAGAGAAAAACTACCTACTTTTGATCGTCGGTGGACAGACCGTACCCAAGAAGAAATCAGACTTATAGCTAGAGGAGTAGAATACTCCCATCATGATGACAATCATGCTCTTTCACTTCATACAAAGAAAGGAGGAAGAAATAAAATAAACTTCATGTAAACATTCAAAGACGAGAAGAATTCATCAACTTCAGGTTATAATCAGAAAAAATACATGTCAAAGATCCAATGCTTCAGATGCAACAAGTATGGACACTTTGTGAGAAATTGTCATACCCGAAAGAAAGGAAGACAATATGATTCCACCGCTGAAATTGATCCAGACCCACCTCAAAAAGAGGAAGGCATGAGAGATGAGGATTACTTCCTCTAAACCTTTCCGAGGAAGAACAAATACAAGATTCAGCATGACTATAGACTAGGGTAAGTTGTTGTACTATATTCCTTAATTGATTTAATCATTAACCTGTAGTTGATTGCATTTTGATAGTGAAGGGTATTATCCCTGGTGTGGGAGCCTTCATGAATTGGACCATTATCCCTAGTACGAGAGTCCGAATTTTTCTTGATTGATTATTTTTCTAGTACAAGAGGCCATTTTAGTTGTTATCCCTATGGGAGGCCATCTTGGTTATTATCCTAGTACATAGGCCATCAAAATATTGTAGAGACAGTAAAGGACCTAAGAATACATGAGATATCTCTAGGTTAGCAACACATAAAAAGGAAGATGTTTATCCTTCAAACCTCAGAGGGAGTCAATTGACTCATAGGGACTCAATATGTTTAACAAGAAGGAAGAAATAGTACCTTCTCCCCCTTTAGCAGTTTAGAGGGAGACAACCATTGATCTAGTCGATCCAGTTGATCCAATTGATCCAGTTACTCCAATTCATGTCCCCAGAGGCATTGCAGTAGGCCATAAAAGGCATGCATGGGCTCGAAAAAATCTGTAGGAGGCAGAGGGCCATGCAACTCCTCAAGGCACATTCTGAGAGAGAAAGAGAACAAAGAGATTTTCAAGCTATTTTTAAGCCATGAGCCACATCATCGATACCAAGCCTTCATGTCATGGAGAAGCAGTAGGTCAGCAGGTATGGCAAGATGTCATGACAGGAGAATATCATTCCATCTTGAAGAATGATGTGTGGGATATTGTTCTAAGACCAACAGGGAAGTCTGATTTCCAAGTGGATCTATAAAATCAAGCATGCAGCTGATAGAAGTGTCGAGAAATACAAAGTGAGATTTGTAGCTAGAGGATTCTCACAAGTAGAGGGAGTTGACTATGATGAGACTTTTTCTCCAGTAACCCGATACACTTACATCCATACTATCATTGCACTAGCTACATCCATGGGTTGGAAACTACATCAGATGGATGTAAAGACAACCTTTCTCAATGGTGATATTGAGGAAGAAGTTTATACTGAGCAGCTAGAAGGATTTGTGATACATGACCGAGACATACTCACTGGATAGAAACAAATCATGTATTGAGATATCTACAAGGCACAGTTGGATATGGATTGAGATATGCCTCTAGTGCAGACATGAGATTGTAGGGATATACCAATGTAGATTGGGCAGGGAGCACAGTGGACCAGAAGAGCACATCTGATTATTGTTTTACCTTGGGGTCTGCCATGGTTTCCTAATGCAGCAGGAAACAAATTTATGTGGCCTTGAGTACCGCAGAAGAAAAGTAAATAGCATTGAGTGTGGCAGTCTGTGAAGTAGTGTGGCTTCTTAAGCTCCTGACAGATGTATTTGATCACTAGATGGATCCTACCATTATTCATTGTGATAACCATGGTTGTATGAAGCTCTCTGAGAAACTTGTGTTTCATGATAAATCAAAACACATTGAGATAAAATATTATTATATCAGAGACATGGTGCAGAGGAAAGCAATACACATGCAATACCTTCCTACAAATGAGGAGATTGTAGATATCTTCACCAAACCACTTGCCAATATGAAGTTCGATTACTTCTGTGAGAGACTTGGCCTAGTGGAGAATGCTTTCCTAGCTGAGAGGGAGTCTTGATGATTACAACTTCATGAGACATCCTCTAGGACTTGTTCTCCTCTGAGATTGAGTGAGACAACCTGTGAGAGAGCCCATGAGTTGGGTGTGCCCATGAGATGGGTGTCGCGTTCCTCTCTGAGAGTGAGATGGAACGTTGTGTGCACCTATGTGGGGTGAGGATTCCCATGAGATGGGTGTATTGATGTGTATTCCCATTATGGGGTGAGGATGCCCATGAGATGGGTGTGTCATTTGAGATGAAATGATGTGTACCCGTGTGAGGGGTGAAGGTGCCCATGTGATAGATGTATCTTTATCCTTTGTGTAGTGAGTAGAGACGATGTGGTACTCCAGATGATTCTCTTGTGTGACTCGGTGAGATAGAGATCTGTTCAGTAGGATGTCCCTGTGGCTGAGCACAGGTGGACATGCCCCTAGTGGTTGAGCACTAGTGGATATGTGATATCCCTTGCTATATTGTCTAAGAGTAAGATTTACCTGTAACCCTAATTGTGATGTAAAGGGTATAGGTCGACGCCACCATATGTGAAAGATAATTAATATTTGTTGTAATAATTAATTATTTTTTGAGTTATTGAGGTCGACCCTGTCGTGCCAATAGACACCACTTTTGGTCTGTCCAGTCTAGTATAAATAAAGGTAATTTCCCCATTGATGAAATACACAACACACACAAGTCACTTGTCATTTTGGAAATTTCAGCAAGTACATCTTCTAGGGCTGAAGTGCGCACCTCTTTTGGGCTCTAGCTTCTTGGTTTTGGAGAGCACCCTTTTGTGTGTTAATTCTATGGTGTGGGAGGTCTTTCTAGTGAAGAATATAACAAATAATTGTTGGGTTTTCTTCCCTTGAGTAGAATGGCTTCCTAGGATATTTCTTGTGTTCTTGTGCATGGTATTTCTTCTTGTGATCTTGGTTATTGCAGCAATTGTGAATGGTGTAGCTTCATTTGTTTATGGTTCAAGTAAATGCTAAAATGAAATAAACCTCATGCTTGAGCCTAGCTTAGTAAAAATTCAACAAAAGAGTTGACTATTCATTCCACAGACTCCCCTTCGATGAGAATGCTAATTTGGAGGAAGGGTCAACTAACGTCCTCGGGCTTCAAATCAAAGTATCAACTAACCTTTTCATGGAATTCACCTCGATTATAATACTATGCTTGATGAAGGGTTGGTTGACCCTTCTATGGGATCTCCAACAAATAGAAGAAAATGTTGGAGGAAGGGTAAACCAACCATTCTACTAGATACCCCTATACAAGAGTACACACCTCGAGGAACGGTTTATAAAAAAAAAATTGGGTTCCCCCAAGTTGGGAATAATATGGTCAATGAAGGACTAGTCATTCATTCCATGAGCACTGACTTGATGAGAATATTATGCTTAAGGAAGGATCTTCCTTCAATTTTATGGGTTCACCCTCTACCCAAATACAATCCTCTAATAAGGGTCGACCATCACTTCTTTGGGCTCACCTTTGAAATGAATACTATTATTCATGAAGGGTTGGTTGACCCTTAGTTGAGGTCCCCATAGACAAGAATACTATGCTTGAGAAAAGGTCAGTTGACCCTCCCTCGAGATCACCATCGACGAGAATACTAAGTTGGAAGAAGCCTTGGCTTACCATTCCCAAGACTCACCATTAATGAGAATAATGTGTTAGGGGAAGGGTCATTCAATCCTTCCCTAGGCTCCCCCTTGATGTGAATATTGTACTTTAGGAAGTGTTGGTCAACCAATTGAGGGGTCCCCCTCATTGTGAATACTATACTTGACAAAGGAGTATTCGACCATTCCCCGACCTCACCCTTGATATGAGTATTAAACTAGACAAAGGGTTGGTCCACCCTTCCCTAAGCTCGCCCTTAATGAGAATATTAAGATAGAGGAAGGGTTGACCAAAAATTCAATTACCACCCCCCTTAACGAGAATACTATGCTCATCAAAGGGTCTATCGACCCTTCCCATAGATCACCCTGCATGAGACTGCTTGAGGAAGAGTCATCCTAGGATTCCCTCGATGAGAATACTAAGTTGGAGGAAAGGTTGGTTAACCCTTCTATAGGATCCCCTTGATGGGAAATCTATTCTAGAGAAAGGGTCAATTGAACCTTTCTTCATCTCCCACTCAACAAGAATAGTATGCTTGAGAAAGGATCAATTGACCCTTCCCTAAGATCCCCATTGACGATAATACTATGCTCGAGGAAGGGTCAATCGACCCTTCCTCAAGCTCCCCCTCAATAAGAATACTATGCTTAAGGAAGGGCTAGTCGACCCTTCACCAACATCCCCTCAAAAAACAAATTATCTGGAGGAAGGGTCAACTGATGCTTAGAGGGTTTCCACCTTAATAAGGATATTAAGCTCGAGAAATGGTCAATTGACCCTTCCATGGGGCCCCGCCAATGTGAATACTACGCTCGAGGAAGGGTCGATTAATCATTTTTAGGGATCCCCCTTGATGAAAATACTAAGGTAGAGGAAGGGTTGATAGGTGATTCCTTGAGTTGCCCTCGATGGGAAAACTAATATAGAGGAAAGGTTGATAATCCCTTCCCTCATCTCCCCCTCAATAATAATACTATGCTTGAGGAAGCGTCAGTAGGCACTTCCCTAGTATCCTTGTCGACGTGAATACTATGGTTAAGGAAGGGTCGGTCGACCCTTCATTGGTGTCCCCTCAATAGTAAATCTAATCTAGAGAAAGGTTCAGATGACCTTTCCCTAGGTTACACTCGACAAGAAAACCAATATACAGGAACTATCAGTTGACCCTTCCCTAGGCTCCCCTCAACAAAAATACTATGCTCATAGAATGAAAACTATGATCGGGGAAGGGTTGGTGGACCCTTCCCAAGAATCCCCCTTGATGAGAATACTAAGCTTGAGGAAGGTTCAGGAAACCCTTCCTTGGGCTCCCCTTGACAACAAAACTATATAGAATAAGGTTCAAGTGACCCTTCCTGGGCTCCCCCTTAACAATATACTATGCTCGAGAAAGGATCATTCGACCCTTCCTAGGACTCCCCCTCAATATAATAAGATGGAGAAAGGATTGACCAAACTCTTGCTTGGACTCCCCTTGATGGGAGATATAATATAAAGGAAGGGTCAGTCAACCCTTCTCCTCACTCCCCTCAATGGGAAAGTTGTTGAAATAATGTAACTGCGAAGAGCATTCTTATTATTTTGTTATTGGATTA
>SNQJ01S0019705.1:46289-82360 GCA_010110895.2 Picea sitchensis
GTTGAGTTATCTCTTGAATATTTGTACAAGCTTTTATGATAAAGAAGTTTTGCTGGGTTTTCTTCCCCTAGAGGGTTTCCCAGGATAAATGTTGTGTCTATTGTGGATGTGTATTTCTCAGTGATCTTGTTTATATTATGCTCGTATCTTATGAAATGCAAAGAACTATAATATCAGCATAAAACATTAACAAAAGTTAATATAGAGGAAGAGTTGATTGACCCTTCCCTGGGCTCCACCTCGACAACAATGTTATTCTCAAGGGTCAGCCAACCCTTCCTCTAGATCCCTCTCGACACAAATTCTATGCTTGAGGAAGGGTCAATTGTCCCTTCCCTAAGCTACCATTGATGAGAATGCTAATCTAAAGGAAGGGTCAACTAATCCTTCCCCAAGCTCACCTAGACATGAAAACTAATATAGAGGAAACGTCAGATGAACCTTCCTAGAGATCCCCTTGTTGAAGCAAAGATATGAATTATCTTACTCAAGCATTTTCGAATCTCTCCTGGCGAAGACAAGATAATTAGGAATATCACCCTATGTTTTATAGGCTCAAAAATATTTTCCCAATCCACAAGTATTACTTACAAGTGTTTAGGCTGATTTTTTATGAAAGGAATGTTGCAAAATAACATAAACTTTTATATAATTTTCTGAAAATATACATATTATAGAAAGTAAATGTGGAGATCAAAAGCAAAAGTAACCAAGTCACAGATACACACAAATGAGATAGAATAACAATCTGCTTTATTTCATTCCAAGAAATCAAAAATATCTTTCTCTTTTCAAAATCCCTGTGAGGGCATGGACCAAAGTCTAATTTAGAGATCCCCGATGAAAACCATACAAAAGGAATCTGACAATAAGTAAAAACTTAACTTTATAATCTCGATCAGCTTGCCACAGACTGCTGCCAATTTGACTCTGCACAATATCCTTTATCAACTATGAAACTTAATCCATAAACAAACAAGTATACAGAGACTATCAAAGATAGATCAACACCTTTAAAACAAGCATCTGAATGATTTGGTTCAGTTTTGAACCTTGTTGTATACAATAGGACCCTGTTGTCAAAAAGAGAATTAGGCTCTGAGTGAACTCAAGAATGAATGAAAACTGAAACTATCTCATGAAAACAAAAGATAAAACTTTAGTATTGCTTTCTCCTTCTATTCTCCCCTTGTTCTTCCTTTTCATTTGGCTTTAATGCATTCCAAATAAGTTGAAGTAGTTCAACTACTTTCTTTAGTTAAGTTAATTAAACTTAACTAATTTTAGTTTAGGGGAAATAATAATAATAATAATAATAGTTAAGGGTCTTTATTTAATAATAACTAAGTAGGTGGGACCCCTTGTGACTCCCTTCTTTTATTCTTTTCAAAAATAAACATAATTAGATAATCATTTAAACACATAGCGCCTTGTAGCTCCCATAAATATTACGAAAATTTGAATATTAAATATAAAAAATAATTCAAATCATATCCAAAACATGTAAATAACCACATTATCCAAAAGAATAGCTTGTTGTCCAAAACATTCTGCAGACCATTGTCTTCAACAACTCAATCATAAACACATAAATTAAAATCCATATTTGCCACTTTGAGAGGCAATCTTTCTTCTATCATTATTGTCCCCTTTGGACTTCCCAGAAGTAGCCTTTGAACCTTGAGGCTTAATCTCACTAATAACATGGGAACAATCCTCATTCAGATGCATATGGGACGAGACTGATTTTGATGAGTCATTTGAAGCAGATGAAGGGGAGGAAACAACTTTACCTTTGTCTTGCACATGGGCGACATCAATCTTAAGCCTTTTGCTAGCATGAGAGGATTGAACAGGTGAATGCACAGGGGCAATTTGAACAACAAGATTTACAGGTTGAGGAGGAGGCAATGACAAGTTGGGCCAGCCACGATGGTGAGAGACTGTTGGATTGACAATATCTTTCCATCCATCATTCGCAAGCGCTTCTAGTTGCAAGGATACATGAGGAGTCACAGGAATACCAGGGATATTCTGAGGATGGAAGGGAGGTCTCTTTGGTTGGGTTTGAACTATCCCTTGCCCAATCCAATTGAAGAACCCAACTTGAAACATCTGGTTCAACTTCTAGGGGTCAGCATCAAAATGAATTAAGAATCGAGGCCTTCTAGGCCCTCTGTTCCAGTTACCTCTTCCTTATTATTTTGGCCATGGTTGCCCCTGCTGAAGAAACTCATCATGTATGAAACAATTCATTAGTAACTAGCCCTTAACATACCATACATGAGATTATGTTTACATGAAACAAAGTTTGGCTCAAAAATTGACATGAGACCCATGAAAATCAATCCATAATAAATTATTTAATAATTGCCAAGTGAGCAAGGGGTGGATAGGGTTCCTGGGACATCTAGAGGGATTGTAATGAGAAAAAAAGTGGTAGTATGATAGGGGATAAGAACACGAGTACTGCTCAACAATTCATTAAATAATTTAACTGTGCAATCAATACTAAAAATATCAATTGCCACCTATTTATGTACCGTATCTTTTGTCAATGTTATACATAGTTTTTATTTTTTTTTATACAACAGGGCGTGTAAAAATGAAATTGGGATCGTGAGGGGGGTATAATGAGCAAAAAAGTGATAGTATGAGAGGGAATAATATGGATATTGTTCATAAAAAATAAATCAAATCAAACAACAACCATAACTCTGTTCAGACCCCACAATCCAATAAGCATTCACTTTTAAAACCAAAACCATTTAAGTGTCCCTTATTTACAGAATGCTTGTTGAATTAAAACAATTCATATGCCCAAAATACTTCAATTATAGCAGCCCTTGCATCTATAGAATATATATACAACATTCATAATAACATCATTTCCAATTTCATAACAACATTATAACCCTTCGAACCACGGTCTTTCATATTCCAATGCGAAACCTGTTTTCCTTTTAAAACCAAATAGAAATATACACAGTGATTCTAGCCATCCACATCCGATATTTATTTCTTAATCTCAAATAAGAATAGGCCTAGTATTAACCATTAATTGTCGACTTTCCAACATTGTTTGACACCATCCACTGGTCATTAAAACTCATAATCGGGCCCCGATTCAATCATACACATGCGTTTATTAACATAATCAGCATTAGTCTTGATTCAAAACAACATTCAACCAATAACATGCAAATATGAGCTTGAGATTCGTGTACAAACTTCATTTAAAATAAATGCCCAACAAGAGATAGAACTAAGTCGTGCCCGAGGAGAAACAGAGTCGAGCACACACAAGTGTCTCTTTTACTCTTGACAGGATTGAAATGAGACCAAAATTGTGTTAAGGTTTAACACAACAAAGGAGGTAAGAACAAATAGTTCAACCACATGAGATAGTCTTTGAGACACAAATAGTTCATGCCCTTTTAAAATTTTATTGCAAAGAGGTAATAAGAGATGGCTCAATCAAGGAAGAGTCTTCGAAAACACAAATCACTCGTGCCTCTTTTTTTTTTAATTTATCACAGTGAAGTAACAACAGATAATCAAGGAATAATCTTTGAAGAAACAGAGAGCCCGTGCCCTTTCCAAATTCACCATAGACACATAACCTTTTAAAAATATTGACAGTGAGGGTTACCAAAGCATAATAGTTAGCCACATCCAACGAAGACGAGAGGAAGCGAACGCTTAAAATACTGTGAAGAGAATGCCAAAACACAACCTGTGGCCAACCAAAACTATACAAGCTTCCATTTAAAATTATGGGTGATGCTAACAACCTGATTTTACAATGCTTTCCAGCCACAACGATAGTGATGGCAATGCCATGACAAAAGAAAGCTCGGGCTCGACCAAAACAAAGCAAGAATGGTGCAACTCTTAACAGTTTGCATCGAACCTTGGAGGAACGAAACATAACAACCACCGAGACGAAAAGGAGTGACAACAACTTAACATCGAGACTGGTTGTAAAACCCATGCACCAAAACTCAGAGCTTGCTACACCATAATTATAATTTTCCACAGAGAACCAGACCAAAACCCCAAGCTGACTGAACATGTTTTAACCAATAAACCAATGCACAGGCTACACACAACAGGAAAATCCATTCCTTTTATTTAAAATGCCAACAGTATAGAGTATTCACAGAAGAAACCATAAGCACAGCTCTGATACATAGTTGAAAACTTAAGAAAAACAAAGACTTCATGCAATTCTGAGCCAAAAATCGATTCACAACAGAGAGGAACCATCATGGATGGAAAATAAAGGAACCATACCTGGAAAAGCTTGCTTGAGGGAGAGAGTTGGACTGTATTTTCCTTTCACAACCATAAATCGTAGAGCACCAACAACCACCAGAGCGAAAAACCAAATGCAAGTATGGCTAGGGTGACAGCCTTGAGGGTTGTTTGAGTGACATGCAGTAAATGCACGTCGCTTCCTTCCCCAGCCCCATTCAATGCAACGTACAAGCCATGCAATCTAATACCATCAACCATTAATTCAAACAAATATCCCATTGCTATATCCATTACATAGTGCGCCACCCCAAGTCATGTCAAAACTTTTAACAACAACCATATTCTATAACATTACCATATATGCCTCACACATAACCTTTGATCAAAGTGCATAAGTCTAGCAACTAGGTCTATACACCCTTCTTTTGTGTCAATCACATATAACCTTATGGCTTGTCCATAGTTTTTTTTTTGTTTTTTTTTAAGCTCTCATATCATCCTTTTGCATGAAATCATATATAAAATAATCAACAATGTTTAATGCATAAACATAACACCTGTAAAAAATAATCCATTTATCCATAGTACTGCCATAAGTTGTGAGTGACTATCAAAACCATCTAGCCATAACACCTTCAACCAACCATCTCATGTTGCCATAATGATTAGAACCATGACTTGAATCATCAACTGTACAAGACTATGTTGACATCATTATAACAACAAACAAAAATATAAGTGTAACACATCCATCATAGCGCCACTAGTCTACAAGGGGGTTCCACCTACTAGTTTATTATTATTATTATAAATAAATAATAGAGCTTGGAAATCATTTGCGAGCAATATTCATCATTGCGATTTTAAGCGTCAACACCCATTAACAAGAACAATATGCTCAAGAAAGATTTGGTCAACCCTTCCATGAGATCTCCATCAACATGAATACTATTCTTGGTGAGGGGTCAGTCAACCCTTCATAGGGATCCCCCTTAAAAAGAGTACTAAGCTAGAGGAAGATTTGTTTGATCATTCAACAAGATCTCATTGACAAAAAAACTAATATAGAAGAAGGGTTAGTCGACCCTTCCTTAGGATCCCTATCTACAATAATACTATGCTCAATGAAGGGTCATTCGACCCTTCCTTAGGATCCCTATCTACAATAATACTATGCTCAATGAAGGGTCAGTCGACCCTTCCTTGGGATCCACATCTATGAGAATACTATCCTCAAACCCTCCTTGGGTTCCCCTCAATGAGAAAGCTATTTTAGAGTAACGGTCAATGGACCCTTCCTTGGGATCCCCTAGAGGGGAAAACTAATATAGAGGAAGTGTCAAATGACCCTTCCCTGGGCTCCCCTCAACAAGAATACTATGCTTGAGGAAGGGTCGGTCAAACTTTCCCTAGGATCCCCATTGATGTGAATACTATGCTCAAGGAACGGTTAGTCAACCCTTCCCAAGGCCCCCTCTCTACTAAAATACTAAGTTGCAGGAAGGGTCAACCAACCTTTCCCCGAGCTCCTCTTGACAAGAAAACTAATATAGAGGGAGGGTTACTTGACCTTTACTTGAGATCTCGCTTGACAATAATATTATGCTCAAGGAATAATCTATCGACGTTTTCCTAGGATCTCCATATATGTAAATAATATGCTCAAACAAGGGTCGACCAACCCTTCCTTAAGCTCGCCTTGATGAGAAAGTTAATCTAGATGAAGGGTCAACTAACCTCTACCCAAGTTCCCCTCAACAAGAATACTATGCTCGAGGAAGGGTCAACCAAAACTTGCATGAGATCCACACCAACTCACAATATTATGCTTGAGGAAGGGTCAACTGACCCTTCCTTGGGATTCCCCTCAATGAAAACACTAAACTAGAGAAAGAGTTGATCTACCCTTCCCAAGCTCCCTCTCTATGAGAATAACATTCCCAGAACAATAAAACATTTTTTGATATAGGTTTCTATAGCAAGTATGAATCATCATTATGAGCTAACTTTGACCATCCTCATAAGGAGTGTCATTAAACCATAGTCAATGCCGTAAACTAGTCAGAAACTCATTTCTATAGGTATATTATGCATAGTGAGTATTTATTTGATCTTGTCACATCAAATTAAATATACAAGTCTCTGACAAGGTTCCAAGCCTCTCCCAAAGATAGTAACCTATGTCAATCATAAAAAGTTCATTGCATGTTCCATGTTGAATGTTTCTCTTAGAACAGTTGGGGAAGGAACCAAAGAAAAACTAATCAAATATGTAGATATTTGAACCCTAAAACTATCACTTTTAAATTCAGTGTGCCTATTTCACATCAAGAATTATATTTTCCTTGTATTTTTGTACATCTTTTCATAACAACATGCATAAGCTAGATTCCAAATTCTCTACAAAATTAACATGCTACATAACCTATAGCATTAGAGTGTTATAGCCCATATTTTCATGATAATTGCACGTGGAAGGGAATGGTCGCATGTAGATGCAGTTGCTTACAGGTGAATATGTTGATCCATAAGTAGATATTAGCTTGCACATACAAGCAAGTATTTGCTTAGTTTTAGTTTGATTTAACTATCCATGGTTGGAAATTAAGCAAAAAAACTATAACGATTGAGTAAAGAACATAAATTTGAAAGATTAGAGCATAAAGAGCTTCATTTCCTCTATTGATTGCATCAATGCATCTCAAGTAGGACGTCTCGCTACATTCAATAGAAAGCTGACAGTCCATACAACACTCTCAACATTTTGTGGGTTTACCAAGAATGAAATTTAGTAAGTGTTACTAGATACTTCATACAAAGATCCCCTGAGAAAGCAATGAAATGGTTTTCTATAAGAAAAGGGGGACCCACAAGAATAAAATGATTGTGAATGCTTAAAGGGTTAGTTGGAGGATAGGAGGTTTCATCATGAGCCGACCTATCATGATCTTGCCATCTTATGGTTTATCTTGTTGCTATTGGATTGATTAGGCTTTTTACTTATTGCTATCATTTCTAATTCAAGCTCAAGGTTGATTTTGCTAGGACTAGGTAGGGAGTATAAGTGCATACACCCCTACTTTAGCTCCATCATAATTTCAAGCATATAATTATTGTTTACAAGGATTTTCTAAGGAATTATAACTGCTTGCACCCCTTAGTTTAAAACCCTAGCTAGGTTGCTTGCCTTGGGGAATAAGAGAATTTATACCCCCAAGGAGGATGTAGCCCTAACTCTTTCCTTTTGACCCCATTAACCCATAATCAAAGGCACTAGTCGTTGCATTGGAGAAATAAAACATTGCATTGGTAAACGTGAAAGTTTCAAGTTTTGAAGTTCTCTCACTTGGAAGTTGTTCCTTGAGCCCTAGGATTTCTTGCCTCATTGAGGCCTCCTATTTCATCCACTAAAACATTTTTATTTTACAAAACTAATTTACATTCATTAGGGATACAAAAACTAACTCTCTAACCCTAGATAACTCCTAAACTAATCCTAGGAATCGACCACAACTTTTCCCTAACAAACTACTAACCCTAGTGCACTTTTTCGGCTAGTTAGGAGTGATTTTCGTTGGCTGAGTTTTCTGCTATAAAGCTTGGTTTTCTACAACCATAAGGATGATAAATATCATTGCAGTAAGCTTTTGTTTCATCCTTGCTTTTGCGTTAAAGTATTGCTTTATCATTGTTGAGTTAAGCTAGCTCTCACTAGTTTGTCTCTTGCTTATTCAATTATATTTTTAGCACTTATTTTGAAACCTTTATTATCTTCTATGTGTTGATATATTGATCCAAAATGGATCCAGGAAGTCCTAAAAATAAAAGTTCTCATAATTGAACGAAACCAACGCCATTGCATCAAGCTCGTCGCACCGATTCCAGCCATATATTTTTTTTTCCAAAAATGGACGCCATATGCGAAAGTTATCGTCTTCTGATCGATTTCCCAAACAGACAAAAAAGTCAATTGGTCAAAGTCAACATGTCATATTTTTTATGTCAGCATGAAGTCATGATGACGTCAACAGGGACACGTGGCATCATGAGGAGGTGACACATGTCACTCATTTTTGGCATTTTCAAGGGCTGATGTAGACCAATAAAAAAATTGACATGTGGCACTGTACGAACGCGACAATTGGTTGTATGGATGCTGATGTGACCCAATGAAAGGCCAACATGTGGGAGTATGGATGACAGGTGTACGTATGGATGTTGACGTGGCATTACGGATGCTGATGTGGTAGTAGGGATGCTGACGTGGCAGGCTCAAGGTACTAGACGTGGATGTACGACATTGACATGGTAGGCTGACAGGACGGTGACTGTGTGTTGACTATGTCAGTAACTGGGTTGTACGATCCAATCACAGGGTGACACATGTCCCAATCAGAGGGTGCCATGTGGCACCCCAGATTTGGCCAATGTGGTTTGGTTCAAAAAAAAAAATTGCCTCTGCAAGATTCGACCATGCGACCTCCTCCATAGCCCAAGTCTTCGAAACAACAGTCAACCGACCGGTCTACGTGTCTCTTGATATGCCATATGGCATAATATTTATTTAAGGAGATATGGTGCACGGTTTTGGGGATAGGCCCCGGTCGGCGGGGGGCTAGCCCGACTGACCAAGAGCTAGGAACCAAGAGCCAAGAGCCAGGAGCGCTCGGCGAGGGATTTAGCACTTGGCCACATGGCCATTCACATGACTTGGACCGAAAGTTTATGTGCTAGCGCACCAACACTCAGCCCGAGGCCATATGGTAGTGCCCCATATGACCAGGAGCCCAGAGCAGAGGGGATAACATGCCACTTTTCCCAAATTTGGGTTTTTCAATTATATTATATGATTTTTTTGGATTGTTAGCCTGATTTTATTGGATTTTGCCCAATTTGGGGGGATCTAGAGCCCAATTTGAGGCCAGATCTTGGGGGGAAGTTGGGATAGGATCCCCAACTCAGAATATACATCAATCAAAGGGTTTTGACAATCCAAACAAGTTCAGAATATGAGAAATTTTGAAGAATTCATGAAGCCTAAGCCATTTTTATGCAGGGAAGCCATTGAGGAAGCGAACTTTGGAGGACATTTCCGAGAGCTACACTCAACCTTTTTCAGTGTCATCAATTGTGTCAGATTCTTGAGGTCGAGAAAAACACATCCAGACTAGTTTGTAATCCTTTTGATGCATTTCTGATGTACTTTTGAAGCATTGAATATTAATAAGAAATCCTCCCCCACTAAGACAAAGGCCTGGAGACGTAGGCAACCTTGTCGAACTCTGTTATCAAGCTTGTTGTTATGGTTTGCGGTTCCTTATGTCTATTTTATGATCTGCATTCTTTGTGATGGTTCCAATATTCTTTCATTAATTTCTTCTTCTTTTCTTAATTCCTAAGTGGTAATTGAACACATGCTTAAAACTCAAGAAAGTCTTTTAAAGATCATTTTCGGATCAAGTGGTATCATAGCAGTTTGACAGTTGGTTGTTTGAATTTGCATGATTACCAGGGAAAAACTAAGTCATAGTGAAGGAGAGCTTGTAGAAGGATATCCTGAGAATGGATCGAGAAAGAGGACTTCTCAAAGTGAGAAGATGGCATCTGAAGAAGGAATGTCTCAGAATGAGATAGAGTTTCAAAAGACATTTTTCGCCATGTCTGAGATGGTAAAGGTCTTATATGATGATTACCTGGAACGAAAGAGGCCTTTTCAAGGGGAATCGTCAAAATAAGACAAAAGTGAAGAAGGAGAGGATCCTTATAAACCTCCCCCTTCACCTCCTTCATCTCCATCATCTTCTTCTTCTTCAAGTACAAGTGCAAGTTTTACCGCAAGAAAACATTCCCATAAACATAAGCATGATATTCCATTACTTAAGCTTGATGTAAAATTTGAATTTCCCATGTATGATGGTGAAGTGAATGTTGAGAGGATTGATAACTGGGTCAGACAGATGGAATTTTATTGCAGTGTGCAACAAATCAAATATGAGGCAACCCAAATCAAATTGGCATCGCTTCGTCTCACAGGCACAACACTCATCTGGTGGCAGAGTAAGTTGCAACATGGTACTCAACAAGTTGGTAATGTATTTCCATCATGGCAAGTTTTTTTTTTTCACTTAGAAAGCAATTTTATCCTTTGGGTTATAATAAAAAGGATTTAATTGAATAGCAAAGTCTTAAACTAAGAAAAGGAGTGCAAGAATACACAAGTGAATTTCGTAAGATAGAATTAATGTTAAATATTCTATTACATACACAAGAAACTCTTATGAAGTATATAGGAGGTTTACCTACACATATTCGTAACATTGTATTTATGTTTGGACCTACTAATCTTGATGATGTTTCTATTCAAGCAACATATATTGAAGCAGGGAAAACATGAGTTGGTGTATTAGGGGAATCAACTTCAAGGAAAGAAGACAAAAGAAAGGGGAATGGAAACAAAGAAAGTTCAACGATCGTGAAGGAAGAGAAGCTCTCTTGCAAGCATTGCAAGAAAGAAGGGCATGAGGATGACCATTGCTGGAAATTACACCCAAAGAAGAGACTGAAATGGTTCAAAGAGAGGAAAGGGAGGCAAACAATTGCAACAACAACATGACCAACAGACTTGGGATATGATTCATGTGATGAGACTAAAATCATAGCAGTTGGTTTGACAGGTAAAATTGGTGATGGATATGATTCTAGAAGTAAGTTGTTTCATATAAGGGTCATAATGAAACATATTAAGATCGATACATTGAAAGTTGGTGGATCTCAATCTAACTTGATTTCAGAAGAAGTGGTTAAACAATTGGGATTGACAGCTAAGCTACATCATAAACCTTACTCACTTAAATGGATAAGCAAAAATCATAAATTGCACATAACAAAGCAATGCACTTTAAAGTTTGCAATTTCATCAAAGTTTGTGGATGAGGTAACGTGTGATGTGGTGCCACTAAATGAATGTGGAATGGTCTTAGGTAATCCTTATTTGTATGATCGCAAAGAAATATTCTATAGGGAACATAATCAATATCACTTAACTAAAGAAGGCAATGAATATGTTGTACATGCTCATCACATAAAAGCAAATCAAGCTCTTCAAAAAATGGAACAATTAAGGAGGTCATCTTATGCAAGCAACACACCTATAATTGTGCCAAGTAAAGCAGTTGATCTTAAACATGAACATGAGATGGTTGAAGAATGGGAATCCAATCATACTTTGTTTCAAGATAAGCTAATGTCATGCAAGCACATCAAACATATTAGTTCATTTGCACTCATATTTGTGATGTTATCACTGCTATTGTTTTCTACATGGATGGTAGTGGCTTTAGTAAGATGTGAACGAGTTCAAGTGGCTAACAATATGCTTTCAGTTGTCATGGTTATTATGCAATTGATAATGATGTGACAGGTGCACAGGATGATGTGGGGTGGCCTATCCCGCACTTGATGACTGGTTAATATCCTTTTGGAGGACCAAAAGGTCTTAGTGGGGAGGCATGATCCAAAATCGATCCAAGAAGGCCTAAAAATCAAAGTTCTCATAATCGGACAAAACCAACACCATTGTGTTGGGCTCGTCGCACCGATTCTGGCCATATATTTTTTTTCCAAAAATGGACGCCATAAGTGAAAGTTATCGCGTTATGGTCGATTTCCCAAACATGCAAAAAAGTCAATAGGTCGTATTGCTGACGTCGGTAGTACATCAACATGACATCAGTAGGGACATGTGGCAGCATGAGGAGGTGACATGTGTCACTCATTTTTGGCATTTTCAGGGGTTGATGTGGACCAATAAAAAAATTGACACGTGGCACTGTACGGACGCAAGACGTGGTTGTACAGACGATGACGTGGCCCAATGACATGTCGACACATGGCAGTACAGATGATAGGGGGCAGTACGGATGTTGACATGGTAGGGTGACATGGAAGTACAAATGTTGAAGTGGCATGGTGACTTGGCAGTACAGATGCTGACGTGGTAGGCTTAGGGTACGACACGTGGTTGTACGACAGTGACGTGGCAGGATGACAGAACGATGACATGGTATTGATTCTGCATTGACTGTGTCGGTGACTAGGTTGTATGGTCCAATCACAGGGTGACATGTGGCCCAATCAGAGGGTGCCACGTGGCACTCCAAATTTGACCAATGCAGGTCTGTTCAAAAATTTATTTTGCCTCCGCAAGATTCAACCATGCGACCTCCTCCATATCCCAAGTCTTTGGAACAAGTGCCAACCGACCTATCTACGAGTCTCTTGATATGCCACATGGCATAGTATTTATTTAAGGAGATACGGTGCACGATTATGGTGATAGGCCTCAGTTGGTGAGGGGCTAGGCCGACTAACCAGGAGCTAGGAACTAGGAGCCATGAACGAGGAGAGGTGGGCGAGGGGTTTAACACTTGGCCACATGGCCATTCACATGACCTGGACCGAAATTTTAAGGGCCAATGCGCCAACACTCAGCCCGAGGCCATATGGAAATGCCCCATATGACTAGGATCCCAACGCAGAGGGGCTAGCATGCCATTTTTGCCAAATTTGGGTTTTTCAACTATATTATATGCCTTTTTTGGATTATTAGCCCAATTTGATTGGATTTTGCCCATTTTGGGGGGATCTGGAGCCCGATTTGAGGCCAGATCTTGGGGGGAAGTTGGGATAGGATCCCCATCTCAAAATATACATAAACCAAAGGTTTTTGACAGTCCAAACAAGTTCTGAATAGGAGAAATGTTGAAGAATTCATGAAGCCTAAGCCATTTTTATACAGGGAATCCATTGAGGAAGCGAACTTTGGAGGCCATTTTCGGGAGCTACGCTCAACCTTTTTCAGTGTCGTCAGTTGTGTCAGATTATTGAGGTCAAGAAGAACACAACCATACCATTTTTTAATCCTTTTGATGCATTCCTGATGTACTTTTGAAGCATTTAAGATTAATAAGAAAGCCTCCCTCACTGAGACAAAGACCCGGAGACATAGGAAACCTTGTCGAACTCTGTTATCAAGCTTGTTGTTATGGTTCTTTGTTCCTTATGTCTATTTTATGATCTCCATTCTTTATGATGGTTTCAATATTCTTTCATTAAGTTCTTCTTCTTTTCTTAATTCCTAAGTGGTAATTGAACACATGCTTAAAACTCAAGAAAGTCTTTTAAAGATCATTTTCAGATCATATATATCATTGAATTTTTATGAAATTAGGTACAACAAGATTAAATTTCTTTTCAAACTAACATATTATATCATATACTTGGTTTTCCTTGTGTCTCGGGCAGGTATTAACACTTGGCAGGTTACTCAAATCATTGGCAACCTTAAGCAACCCTCTAGACTCTTTTCCAAGTTTCCTTTTCCATCTAGAAACTTGACCTTTAGGGGCTTCTATTCATACATCTCACTTTTCATCTCAATCCCCCCTAGGGTCACCAAGATTCCCCCCTTGAGGTGATTACCTCACCACTAAAGTGACGGGAACACCTGTCTAAGGTGACAATCGATAGGTTCTCTCCTAGTTTTCACCAATTGGTGGTTGGTTCGGGCTTTGCCCAACCTACAACTTGTGCGATAACATTTTGGCGTCGTTGTTGGGGAGGATTTTTAATCCTCTTCCAAACCCTAAATGACACTTTGGTAAGTTATCCGAAAGCCTCTACCCTAGATTGCCTGGCGACTCCACCCAAGGGATGTTCCTTTTTCCCCTTTTTGATGAGCTCTTCTTGAAGCTCATCTGACAACTCCACCTTCCTAGAACCCTTCTTCTTCCAGGCCTTTTCCCCCTAGGAGGTTCAAGCCTTCTAAGGTTTACCAAAGAAGACCTCCCCTCAAGCATCTCGTTGTCAAAACCCTTTTTCATGGTACCCTTCCCCTTGCTCCAATGGATTACCCTTGGGAAAAGGACATCTACAAACCCCTTAACATGTCCACTATCCAAGGATACCCCAATACAATGCCCAAAGAGTCAAACAAGGGGTTTCCAAAGTTCCCAGGGAATAATGTAGTATTTTTTTAGGATCATCTTTATGTCAAGGGCCGAGACACGGACAATACATGGATTTAGCATGAAGAAGTGGCCACGAGGTTATTCGTTTCATCATTGACTGAAGAAGCTCTTGATTGGTTCAAAGGCCTCTGTGAAAATCATCTCACGTCCTATGAAGGTTTTTCCAACTTATTTAAGAGCATATGGTCAACAAATAAATACAGTGGGATGCATGGAGAACAATTCAATCGGATAAAGAAAAAGGAGAATGAAATAATGAAGGAATTCAATATTAGATTTGACAGGTTGTACAACCATATTCCAACAGAATTCTATCCTACAACATCATCGGTTTGTCTCCTTTATATGAATGCTTTTGAAGGGAAATTTTGCTTCATTCTGAAGGACAAGAAGCCCACATCGATTGCACTGCTCAAAGAGTACAATGCTGACATTAAAGAGAATCTCCTTGATTCAAGGGTGTAACCTTTTTAGTACCCTCGTGTCAAGGTAGAAGCAAATACCAAGGTTTCCAACAACAATGCTCTTGATCTGAATTCCCTTTTGACTAAGAAGATATATCATATGAGTACCCAGTTTTCCCAGGTGCACAGTCAGATTATGGACCATTTGACTATAGTAGAGAGGAATCAATCTACTCCCAGACCTTTGTTTTCTAGATAGAAGAGAGATGCCATAGGTTGGAAACCAAGGAATCAACAAGAGGCAAAGGCCCGAGACACTTTGAAACCAGTTGGGACGGTTGACATAGAAGCTTGGTGCCTTCCATGCTAAGAACCTCACAGGGAAGATGAATGCCCCCAACGAGATGAAGATTCTCTTGACGATACGGATTTCACGGATATGATCTGGGTGTTCCAAGAGGAACAAGTCACACAAGAATCGATCAATGAAGCCAGAAGACGAGGAGAAAGAGAAGGGAGATTATGGGCCTTGAATCGGTTAAAAATGATCAGAAGAAGGAACTAAGGAGGAGGGAATATTTGACCTACACTAGAAGAAATAAAGCTTGAGCCCCTCCATCACAACCTAACACTCTTCCTCTCCCAGCAGAGAAGGTGGCCTCACCACCTCCACCTCTGGTACATGATTTGCTTCCTAAGCGAACTCCTGTAGATGAGATTCAATTGAATATAGATGTCACAGGCATGTTTGGAAAGTTGAATATGACGATCCCCGAAACAGAGATGTGAAAGATCCCTTCTATGAAAAGGGAAATCTTGAAATTATTACAGGTTCTAACTGAGAAGGAAGACCCTCCTATCATCTTGAACACTATGTACCTTGATCGGCAAAGGGACACAAATCCCCCCTTCTATCTTTCATTAGGCATGAATAGCCTCTAGTTAAACAACTGCATGCTTGATTTTGGGGCCTCGGTGAATGTCATGTCACTGAAAGTCATGGAACAACTTGGTCTAAAAATGACCTGAACCTATGGTAATGTATGTGGTGTTGATTCTAAAAAGTTCAAGGTTTTTGGAGTATGTGAGGACATTGAGGTTTTCCGGATTGATTTTTCACATATCAGCCTCCTCGTGGACATAGTTGTGATCGATGTTTCAAATGCTTGGGGGATGCTATTATCGAGGACCTGGTCTTTTTCCCTTGGGGGTTTCCTTAGCATGAGCCTTACTCATGCATACATTCCCATGGGTGATGGCACATATGAAATCTTGCACAACCAGGAAAATAAGGACAAGCATGCGATGGATTCAAGTGGCCCTAAATATGTTAATGAACACAATTGTGACGTGCCTCCACAAATTATTGAGTATGATCCATTTGAGCCATCCTTCATGCAAGAAGACTCCATAGAGATGTTTCTCCCATGGACAGATGAATACAAATAGGAAATTGCAAAGTACCATGGGAAGGATCCTGGGTCTATCCATATTTTGAAGAAATAAGATGAACAACATGAAGAAGACATCAAAGAGATGGTCAACACAGAGCCTCCTTCATATCCATACATTAAGAGTATGTCTTGCATCAACTTCAGTGAAGGAATTCTTGCGTTCATCTAGGACAAGAGAAAGGGAAAGCCCAAGTATGACCAGAGAGAGGGAAGTTCATGGCTTGGCCCTTACATTATTAAGAATAAGTCTGATAAATAAAAGTACTATCTGACAACCTTGGAGGGGAGAAAGATGCCATTACAGTGGATGGATCTCTTCTCCAACCTTATGTTCAAGTCACATGACTTCTTCAAGGCCCATGCCCCGAAAAAGTAGGTAGGCCATCTTTCTTTCCTTGCATTAGCATATTCATTTCTCATATTAGTTTAGATGCATTTCATATTTCATTTTTCTCTACTTTCATATTGATTCCATGCCCAACAATGACCAACAATGTCCACTTACACAGATGGAGACCCTTCTCACCACCACAGAGGTCAAGATTTTCAGGATGGCATCCACCACACCCGCTAGCTCCCGAAAGGTAATGGGCCTTGCTCCATGAGGTACAAGTCAAGAATTATGGTGAGTGTCATTTCAATATTTGAGGCATTTGAGTATGTTGTATCTTAGACTGCTTTAGATTTTTGATCCGGATTATTTTCGGCACAAAATGAGATCAAAGATATAATAAAGAAATGCACAGAGATATCGTGGATATTCAATAATATAACAGAAATATATCAAAGATGCAACCCTAAACATAGATATACAGTAATACATGATTTCTATGAATGAAATAAATGTACAGAGACTGTAAAATACAGAGTGAAAGACTCAATAGAATGGTGGCAGATTATCTCTGAGAAGAGATGTGATGGCTACTTGCATTCGCAAGAAGATGATTACAATGAGGCTCTGAAGGCCTTTTTACAATAAACAGGAATGCCAAAATTCCTAGACATCCAAAAACCTAACCCTAGGAGATGAAGCGCCAAAAGTCATGTGGGCCCCGTTTGGGTAAGTTAGTACATCAACTTCCCGGGGTCGTAACTTTTGCATACGATCTTTGTTTTAGGCATATGATAGCTCGTTGGAATTGTATCATCGAGGAGATTCATTTTGGGGGCTCAATCATGCCTTTGGTTATCATTTAGAACCTCTATCTCGAAAAACCTTCATTTGGGCCCTCAAAATGGCCCTAGAAGTTAAAAACTGCTAAAAATAGTAAATTTCCAAATTTGCCAGAAAATTGTTTTGAGCCAGTCAAAAAAGGTGGGTGGCCACCGATATCCACCTGGATCAATTTCGTGACATATTCTTGGACATTATGCCTTTTTCCCTGTTTCACCTTGGTGGTTAACATTGTGCCCTAGGTCTTCCTTGGGAATGGGTTTGCTACTAGGAACTCCCTTGAAGCTCCATCGTACCGTTCCCAACCATACTTACCACTTTCCATCACTAACCCCCCCCCATTTCCTTGTCTCTTGGGATTTTAGGGTGTATTGACCCAAGAAGGGGTTGTCTCGCATTCTATGGGAAGAATGCGTTGAAGGCCCAAAGAGATTGTTGTTGGTTAAAAACGATAAAATCTTATATATAAACCTTCTAGATACTTCATCCAGGGATCCCCCAAGAAAGCAATGAAACGCTTTTTTGTAAGAAAAGGGGGACCCACAAGAATAAATTATTATGAATGCTTAAAGGGCTAGTTGGAGGATAGGAGGTCTCATTGTGAGCTGACCTATCATGATCGTGGGTATATAGTGGTATGACATTACCATCATTTGGTCACCAAGCCATGGTAATGGCTCTCAGTTGCATAGCTGAGAAAAAGGGGGTCTCATCACAATCCAACCTTTTCATTTCCACAAGGTATTTGTGAGTGACATTGTCATTATCTAGACACCACGCCAGGGCAGTGGCCTTCAACTCGTCCTTTAAAACATGAAAGAAACAAAGAATGGAAAGAGTATGGGCTTGGAAAAAGTTCATTTCAAATGAAGGTGCCACACACCCTCTACAAAGGCACCCAGGAATGAGACACTACAACCCCTTGTATGTCATGAACCCCATGCCCAGTGAGTCTCAATCCTTAATCACTACATCCACTTCACATGGCTTAGAGAGGGATCACTTGGGAAACACTACTTTACCTATGGAAAGATTTACCCAATAGGACAACTCATTAACCCTCCCATATCCAAGCTTGCAAATTCACATAATGTCTTTGAGCACTTACTTCTTTGACTGGGTAATCTTTGATGCACATGCTTAGGTGGCTCATCTATTGATTTGATTTAATCATCATGATATTTTGACTTGAGATCCTTGGAGGGCGTGATTATTTGTCTTTGCGGGACCTAGTTGGTGGACAATTTTAGAGGAACAACCCTAGCGTGGGCTTCCATGGGGCTTGAATCCCATAGGTTGGATGTGAAGGGACCACATGCTATATGAGAGAGACATACCTTTGGATGCCTAGAAGAAAACCTAGAAGACATGACATAGTCCTCACCTGCCAAACATTTTTCCTAGGAGATGAAAAACATCATCTTTAGAGGCATGATGTCACCTCGAAGGGTTAGGGTTTGGTTGTGAAGTTTGTTGAGGAAAAGATATGAAAATATATTAGTCAAACATTTTCTGATCTTGCTTGGCTAAGGCAAGATAGACGGGAATATCACCCTATGTTTATAGCCTCAAAAATTGTTTCTCAATCTGCAAGTATTAGTTACAAGGGCTTAGGTTGATTTTTTAAAATAAAAGATTGTTGTAAAATTCAACATTTTTATATAATTTTTTGAATATAATAGATGCAAAAGTAAATATGGAGACAAAAGAAAAAATACCAAGTCATATATTAACACAAATGAGATGGAATAACAATCACTTATTTCATTCCAAGAAATCAAAAGAATCGTTCTCTTTAAAAAAATCCCTGAGGGAGTTTGGACTAAAGTCAAACTCGGATATCTCCAATGAAAACCATACAAAAGGACTCTGAAAGGAAGTAAAAAACTGAACTTTAAAAGATGGATCAACATGCCACAGATTGTTGCCCACTCGACTCTGCACAATATCCTTTATCAGTCATGAAATTTAATTCACAAATAGACAAGTCTACACATACTATCAAAGATAGATCAACACCTCTGAAAACAAGTGTCTGAAAGATGTAATTCAACTTTGAATCTTGTTATATATAATAGGACCCTACTGTCATAAAAGAGAATTAGGCTTTTAATGAATTGAAGAATGAATGAAAATTGAATTATCTCAATAAAACTCAAGAGCAAACCTTAGTATGATTTCTCCTTCTATTCTCCCTTTTTTTCTTCATTCTCCTTTTTCTTTTATGCATCCCAAATTAGTTGAAGTAGTTCAACTACCTCTTTTAGTTAAGTCAATTTAAACTCAACTAACTTTTAGTTTAGGTGAAGAATTAATATAATAATAATAATAATAAGGGTCTTTTAATAAATAATAACTAGTAGGTGGGACCCCTTGTGACTCCCATAATCATTCTCATAATTTGAAAATTAAATATCAATGATATTTTAAATCATATCCAAACATATAATATCCAAAATAATAAAAAATAGTATGTTGTCCAAAAACCTCAGCAGTCAATTGTTCTCAACCAAACAATAATAAAATATACTCATAAACCATATTTGCCACTTTGGGAGGCAATTTTCCATTTGTTGCTACTGTCTCCTTTTGACTTTCTTGAATTAGCCTTACGCTGTGTGGAGCTTTGAGGCTTGATCTCACTGATAACATGATAACAGTCATCTCTCAAGTGCATGCGGGATGAAACATATTTGGCTGAATCACTTGAGGGAGAGGAGGGGGCAACAATAGCTTTTCCTTTTTCATGCATGTGGTGGGATTTGATTTTGAGTCTTTTGCTTGTGTGGGAGGATTGTACAGGTGAGTGTGTAGGGGAAATCTGGACATTTGGGTTAATAGGTGGAGGAGGAGTAGGTAGAGACAAATTTGGCCAGCCACGATATTGGGAGACTATTGAGTGAACAATCTCCTGCCATCTGTCATTCTCGAGAACTTCAGGTTGTAATGAAACATGAGGAGCCACAGGGATACTAGGGACATGTTGGGGTTGGATGGGAGTCCTATCTGGTCTAGCTTGGACTACCCCTTGTCCAATCCAATTGAAAAATCCAGCTTGGAATAGTTGGTTTAACTCTTGAGGATCTGCATCAAAATGTATCGAGAATCTTGGCCTTCTAGGCCCTTTGTTCCAATTCCCTCTGCCCCTATTATTTCAGCCATGACTTTCTCTGCTAAAGAAGCTCATCATGTATGCAGCGTTTATTAACAACTAGCTTCTTAAACAAACCATACATGACATCTCTTAATATGAAACAAAGTTTGGCTCAACAATCACATCAGACCCATGCAATCCAATCCATAAAATTCATTTAATAATTGTCAATGAGTAGGTAGTGAATAAGAGTTTTGGGATATCTGAGGGGGTTGTATTGAATGGAAAAGTGATAAAATGAAAGGGAGTAAGAACATGATTACTACTCAACAATTCATTAAATAATTGATTGTGAAAAAATAACCAAATCATATCAGTTGTGATCCATCCCTATGTTATTTCTTAATCATTGTAATACAGAGTTTTAATTTAATTTTAAGAATAGAGAGTGCAAAATGAATCTGGGATCGTGAGGGGATTCGTAATGAGCGAAAAAGTGATAAAATGATAGGGAATTTGATGGATATTGTTCATAAAATAAATTAAATAAATCAAGAATCATAACTTTGTTCAAAAATCAATCAAAAAAGCACCAACATTCATTATTCCCCAATTGTATACAAAACTGCTTGATGTTTCCATAATTAAATCTCCCAGAATTCCTTAATTTATAACAGTCTGTGTAAACATAACTTATAAACACTTTTTCCATTCAACAATACTGTTTAATAAAACGTTGATCCCTTCTTCTTCTTTTTGTTTTTAAATAATTAAAACACACACAACAATATGCTCAACATCTATCCCTGATAATCCATAACGCACCACGATAAACAAACAACATCTATTGTTTTCCAATCAACAATCGGGCCCAATTAAAGTGTACACATGTGTCTTTTAAAAAACGTGGACAGACTTAAAAGCATCCCCAATCATACACAGGACTTCAATTAATCGATCGACAAAATCTTGAAACAACAACAATCAACCAAACATAAACCCCAAGCTTGATCTCTGTGGGTATAACTTCTTTTTTAAACAATTGATAGTTTGCACGATGTTTTCAATATAACCAATCATATATGAGCGAACATAACTCGATTGACACACAAGCATCATTTTTTACCTTGTCAGAACCCTGATCGTGCTGAGTAAAATTTACACAGGTGTCTTCTTATGCAATCAAGACCACACTGGATTAAACACAGTGAGTGAAACCATACGAATAAGAAGACATTCCTCGACTGTATGCAACCGCTCATTTCATTCTTGTTTATTCAACACCTGAAGATAACTTCTCTTTCCAACACCTGAAGAGATGAACAACTTGACAGCAACAACAGTGAGGACACACATGGCCTTTTGACAAAACCCTGAGATACAACCTGTATCAATCCAATACCCACACAAGCCTGTATTAACGTTCGGGGCCAACCAAGACTAGATATTAGGACACTTCAGTGAAAAGATAGTAAGAACGGGCCATCAACCACGACTCGGGGTTTGAAGAAAAGAACACAACAACTGTTGGCAACTTCTCTGCGACTGGGTAAGGGTTACCACCACGACTGAGAGGAAACAAGTTAACCGATAGTGATACACAAAACAAAAACCCTTAATCATCAACCCAGAGCCATATTGCACCATTATTACTTATTATTCCAAAGAGACCCATCATAAAACTACATTGACCGAGCAAACAACCAATGCACAACTTAATAATACCCATTCATTTGTTTGCAATTCCCAACATTTTACAGTCATTACAAAGAGCCATAACACCACATTTACACACATTTGAAAATCTCAAGAACACACAAAATCCAAGCATCATTGAGCCACCATTTGGTTCATACAACAGAGAATACATCATGGATGGAGAGAAAAGAATCATACATGTGGGAAAAACGCTTAAATGGTGAGTTGGTCGAGCTTTCCCTTCCAAAAACCTGAAAATGCAGAGCTTCACAACCAACAGAGAGAAATTGCAACAATGGAACAATGGTAGGGTGATGGACGATAGGGAAGGTTTGGAGTGACGTACAGTAAATGCACGTCGCTTCCATCACCTAGCCCCATTCAATTCGAAGTACTAGACAACCCAATAAGCATAACATTCACCAATAATAAAGCCACATAACCAATGCCAAACCATCGTGATATCTGAGATGATATCCATTTCATAGTGTGTCACCCGAGATAGTTTACACGTTAACCCTTGCCATAAGTCCACGCAATAATCCATATTTGCAATTCTATATGCGCCTCCATTTGAATCAAATGAAATTTGCATAGTCCATTAACCAAACAAATAACATAACAACTAGGACTAACACTAGTATCCCTTAACTTTTTCATTCAAAATTTGCATATAGTCTTTTATTATAGCTCAAATACATAGTTTCTTTCATTTTGTTATACTTTAGAACATTTTGATAGTTTTTTTTTCTTTGTTTTGATCATGCTACCATTAAATTATCCCATGCATATATGTGGCTAGGTAATCAATCATAAGAATTAGTAACAAGGTTATAACATAAAAACTGTAAATAACACACTCCTCATACCCATAAAATTGTTATGTGTCACAAAAAGCATTCCACAATAATGCATCATCCACTTATTATCATGCCAAATGAAACCAAGACTACATTGTCAAAAATGTAGGACTGTGTAGGCAACATCATAACAACAACAAAACATGTGTAATATGTCTATCCTTGCACATCTAGTCTACAAGGGCATCCCACCTACTAATATTATATTATTAGCATAGTTAAATAATAGGGCTTTAGCAATACTTTGCGGGCGGATTTCATCGTTTTGATTTTAATCGTCAACAAACTGGCGAATCCACGGGGAAATTTGTTTTCAACAGATTAAGAAGTCAAAATGTTTGGTTTTGTTGACCAAGTAACATCAGATCAAGAAGATATAAATCGAAATGATTATGCAACATGGGGAAGTGAGTGGATTTAAGGGAAAAATGACCGAGAATTTGGGAATAACTCATGAAAAGTGTCAAGTATAAGGGGGTATATCCCTGTAAGCATAATCATTCAACTAAAAATTGTTCTTGACTTCAAGGAGAATTTTTTTTCTGAACTTTCTCTTTTGAATCTTGAAATGGATGAAGAACAGGAAAGCAAAAGAAGGATAAAACCAACTATCTTAGAAAACAACAGTGAAAGCAGATAACAAATTCAATGATGCTTTCAAGGGGAAACATCATGACAATTGTGTAACTCGATTTTTATTGATTAACAATACTTTGCAAAAGCGTCGTTGTGGAAAAACTGACCCAACATTTTATTTTGACAAGAAATTAAATCAAAAGATCAAAAAAACAAGAAATGTCATAGCAGAATTGAAATAAGCAAAAAATGAAATCACAAAAATATCAAAACTGAAATGAAAACTACTATAATACATAAAACATTCCAAACATCATTTAACTTTTCAATTTGGTTCCACATAATGTTTTAAGTGGTAACCATTAGTGTTGTAGGAAAACAATTTCTCTTGTCAGTCCTTTAGAATGTAAGAATTTGTGCCCAGGACAAAAGCAATCTTAAAAGGACCCAACCATAATTTTTGAAACTTTGAATGCCTTCCTCTATCAGCATGAGCCGAATCCCACAACACTACCTTCTCATTGACTTTGAATTTGACAGCTTTGACACTCTTGTTGGAATATTTTTTAACAGTATGTTGTCTTCTCTTTGTATTATCCAAGGCAAACGTCCTTTGCTCCTCTAAAGCCAAAAGTGCATTCATTCTTTGAGAAACATCAAAAGAATTTAACTCTTTGACCTGTAGCATTAACCTTAAGGAGGAAAGTTCCAGCTCAATAGGCAAAATGGCTTCTTGACCATAAACAAGATGGAAAGGAGTGCAACCAGTGCTCACCTTGGTGGTAGTTCGATCTGCCCAAAGAGCGTAAGTGAGGAGACGGTGTCATTGACGAGGCTTATCTTCAATTAGCCTTTTGATAATTCTTACCAGATTCTTATTGGTAGACTCGGCCTGCCCATTACCTTGGGGATAATAACATGATGAAGTAAAATGTTTAACCCCCAACTTAACTAAAAATTGGGTCAGCTTAGCAGAAATAAAAGCGGGACCATTGTCTGTAATAATTTCCAAAGGAAGACCAAATCTGGAAAAAATATTGTTTTCAAGGAAAGGAATCACCTGCTCATCCTGTGAATGTTTAAGCGGGACAACTTCAATCCATTTCGTAAAATAGTCTGTGGTTGTCAAGATAAAGACTTGTCCTGTTGAAGACAGAGGATTAATAGGACCAATAAAGTCCAAACCCCATTTTGAAAAAGGAAAGTCTCGGAGGACATGTTGTAAAGGCATGCCTGAAAGGAATTCTTTCCCAACAAATTTATGGCACTTGTCACAAGAACTCGAAAAAACATAAGAATCACGAAAGATTGAAGGCCAATAGTATCCTTTTCTGATAATCTTAAAAGCAGTGGTTCTAGTAGAAAAATGACCTCCTACATGAATAACAGTATTTGAAGAACCATGAGTTTCTTGCAACAATTTATGTGCTTCCTCCTTGTTTACACAATGAAGCAACATACCATCGACGGATCTTCTAAACAAGAAGTATCCTATAATGATGTATCTAGAAGATTCAAGACAAAGCCTTCTTCTCTGATGAGTATCTAAGTTATCTGGACATCTTTGATTTTGCAAGTGATAAACCATATCTTTATACCAACGATGTTCAGACACAGGAAGGATTTGATTGTCAATGTAAAACAGTGCTAATAGAGAGCTATCATGTTCATCGATTTCTTCACGAGTTTCAACATGTTGAGCTAAGTGAAGGGCTAAGTCATGTCCCTTGATGGTGTTAGAAGTCACGATAGTTAAATCATGCTCCTGGATCTTGGCAAGCCCATGTGCAAGATTCCTTGAAAGATAAGTCTGTGAGAGAAAAAACTTGATAGCGGGTAAAGGGACTTTTACCAACGTGTGCTTACCTAAGATGAAGTGGCGAAACTTTTCAACAGCTTTAACAAGAGCGAAAGCATGCTTTTCAATAAAATAATATTTAAACTCATCATCGGACAAGCTTTTACTCATGTAAGCTACTAGTTTTTCATTACCTTGGTCATCACATTGCATGAGGATAGCAAAAATTGCTTGCTCTGTGGCATTAGTATATATCATAAATTCTTTCTCAAAATCCAACTTCGCCAAAACCGGTGTGGAACTGATTGCTTTCTTGATCCCTATAAAAGCATTTTCGACATCATTTGTCCAAGAAAAGGAACAATCTTTCTTAATCAGATTATGAATTGGCTTGACCATTACATCAAAATCAGGAACAAACCTATGGACAAAGTTAATAACACACATAAAAGCTTGAACCTCCTTCTTGGAAGTGGGAGCACGCAGATTTAGGATAGCAACAATCCTTTTAGGATCAATGCTTATTCCTGAATTAGAGACAATATGTCCAAGGAGCTTGCCCATGGTAACACCAAAAATAGACTTAGAAGGATTTAGAGAAATTCCAAATTTCCTGCATCGCATAAGAATTCTTTTAAGATGACCAAAATGATCTGATAGATTTTTAGAATACACAGTTAAGTCATCAAGATAAATCGGAATAATTTTATCGATCAAATAGTCAAAATCTATTTGCATAACTCTTTGAAAAGTGGCACCTGCATTAGATAAGCCAAAAGGCATACATTCATAAGAAAAAGTGCCCCAACGAGTAATAAAAGTGGTTTTATATTTATCTGTCCTTTTTACCTTGATTTGATTGTAACAAAAAAAAACGTCAAGGACATCATCTGTGACCCTACAACTTGCTGCAAAATCATTTCCATATTAGGGAGAGGAAAGTGATCTTTTAAACTAGCCCTATTCAATGCGCGAAAATCTACGAATAATCTGATCTGGCCAGTTGTATTCTAGACAGGAACCAAATTGGAAACCCACTTAGAATACTTAACCAAGAAAATGATCCCAACCTTCAAGAGTTTTTTCAACTCCTTTCGAATAGTTGCTTCCAGTGTCGGGTTAATGGGTCTTTGTTTCTGCCAAACTATTTTTATGCCCTCCTTAATAGGAATGGCATGTTGTATAAGAGCAGGATCAAAACCATGAAGATCCTCATAAGACCAAGCAAAAACATCTTGAAATTCACCAAGCAGCTTAGCGAACTTCAATTTTTCTTCATCAGAATATTGGGCACCTATTTTAACATTCTTTGGAGACTTGGGTGTTCCAATGTTCAAGGAAATGGTTTCACCCACTTTCCTTGTCGACTCCTTTTCTCTAGGTTTTTCTTTGTTGCCTACATCACTTGATGAAAATGAACTTTCTATAGGAGTCAAGCCTTTAGGAATTTTGTTATCTTCCATCGATATAATTTCCTTAGGCTTATAAGGTTCATCTTGAATGAAAGCACAGATGCTCTCATCACTAGGGAAGACCGGCCATGGCTCTATGTTGTCAGGGATGTGCAGACGATACAGAGATTGAAAAGTACAATCAGGTCTTAGTGGAAAAAGTTTTCGAGTAGGAGAGGCTGCAAAAACAGCTAACCTGTCAGCCATTGAGTTCAATTCCCTTTTAACATGAGTGATGTTGAAAGATAGTAAGTTCAAGATAAGTTCCCAAATATTTTGGGTGTAACGTTTCATCAAATTGTTTCTAGGAGAGTATATCTTTCGTACAAGGTTTACAACAAGTTTGGAATCCCCAAAAACTGAAGGTGACCACAACCCAGATTATAGGCATTTTCAATGCCTAGCAGTAATGCTTCAAATTCAGTGACATTGTTTGTGCATGCAAACTCTAACCTATAGGAAAAGTTATGAATCTTACCCACAGGAGAGTACAAGATAATACCAGCCATGTTTCCTTCATTAGAGCATGAACCATCAAAGTGCATATGCCACATCCCATCCTCTAAGTCAATTTGTTTGAAGGTAGTGTTGTCCTCGTCTACAAAGATGGAATACACTCCTAGGTCCTCCTCAATATAATTCACATTAGGTTGTGGGACGCTTTCTATGTAAGGTGAAATTCTCCCCTCCCTTAGGAATATGATGTTATTACCATTCCAAGGAAAGGATAAGTGTGTCTCATCGAGTGAGAGGTATACACCTATCAAATAATTCCAATCTCTTCCTAAGATGATCGAGTAATTACTCACTGGCATATCTATTACCTGAATATTAAGGGTTGTCCTTTACTTCAGGATGCGCGCACAAAACCAAGGTCACGTCCTTGATTTCACCTATGGTCGTTTGTTGTAAACTATTATAAGAGAGCATGCTTCTAGCGTTTTCATTTGTACAAGACAAACCTATCTCTTCCATAATAATTTTCAAGATTACACTTGGTCCCGAACCGCCTTCAATGAGACAACAATGGGCAATCTTATCCATAATCTTTACAAAAATATAAAAAAGGGGTTTTTTTTACAGGGTATCTAAAGTTATGTACACCTACTTTATTCACAGACGAATCATCTTCATGTACCTCTTCAGAGAGGTTGGTTACAATGGAAGCTTTTCCTTCCATGAAAATTTTCAGATGCTTTTGTAGCTCAGGGACGACAACCATGTCCAGGAGAGTAGAATCTTCTTTGATGTTGGCCAACTGATTTAGAATGTTGTATTTGGAAGAGGGAAGAGGGGAGGTAGTTACTTGACTGTTTGGAGCCTTAGGAACCTGAATAGTAGCAGCTGGTGAAGATGAGCTTGGGATAGAAGAAGTGCGAGAAGGATCATATTTTCCTTTTGGAGCATAGGATTTATTCCTGGTATTTATGATCATGCTGTCCTCTCGTTCTGCAAAGTCTAGGACATCAATGCTAGTTTCAGGCCTCTTACCAAAGATTTTATCCCTGACACTCTTCTTTACCTCACATGTACTTTCCTCATGGTCTTCTTCGCAAAAGTTACACGAACAACGAGGCATGATAGCTTTAGGATGAAAATTGTTTTCATTAGGATTTCTAAAGGGGGGTGCAGAAGAAGATGAAGCTCCAGGGGTAAGAGAGGGGACATTGTCTTTCCTCTCATATGCTATCATTTGATTATTCATGTCTTGTACAAGCTATAAGAGGGCGGACATGTTTGTCTGTTTAACTAAGTCTCCCCTGGGAAGACATGTTCTTTCAAGTTGTTCTTCATAGTCTAAACAAGTATGCAGAGCGGAACCAAGGTTATCAATGGCCTTTTCCTCAAGCCTATGATGGTAGGGGGAAGGTAATTCATTATAATAATGCATGAAAGAGGCTTGGTTATGAGGGTGAATCAGTTCAAGAATTTGGTTGTATAATTTGGTGAAACGCAAGTTGAAGGACTTGATAGTCTCACCATCCTTACAAGCGATATTATTGTACTCTCGTAACTGCTCGGTTGGGATTTTGGATTGCCCATAAGTATATTTGAACCAATAGAATAACCGCTCCCAAGTAGACAAAATCTTAGGAGGGAGGTCAAAGAAATCGGTCGCAGCCTTCCCTTCAAGGGAATTCACAAATAAGTGCATACAAGTGTCGTTGTCATTGGTTCCTATGTTGTGAATGGCATTAGAAAATGCCACCAATTTTTCATTCATAGTGACAATGTTATTCCCTAAAAACCTAGGGAGATGCTCTTTGAATTTAAGAAGTGGACGAGTAGCAGGTGCTAGGTTAAGCTAAAAGGAAACATGCCACGAAGTAGTTGTAGCATCTTCTTCAAACTGAAAAAGCCCATACTTTTTAATGACTTTGGCGGGGTTGGTAGTAGATTGGATAGGGACTTGGTGACTATATAAGCTACCAATCACTGATGAAGTTGAATATTGAGATGAAGAAGCACCTCTAGTGCCACCAGAGCCACCACTAGATGCCATCTTATGAACAATAGGTAAGGGAGAGAAAGATGAACTAGACGAATCAGACAAATTTCTCCTTAGATCACTTTGTTGGGCTGACAAAACAACGTTTCTTCTTCCTATTTCAGCAATAGGGTTCATCTCAGTTGATAAACCTCTGCTTCTCCTAGAGATACGAGGGTCTAAGGACATGAAAAGAAGGTCAAAACTGTAGGGAAAAAAAAATCTATGGTTGATTCCTAGGCTGTCGTTGCCTAGCTTCCCAACGTTCTTGGACACTTATGTCTTGTTCAATTGCTGCCCATGAGCGATTAAGCTCAACCTGAGTATTAGTGGTATATAAGATGGTATTAAAAAAATTTAAAGCAATGTTGGTCTGATCTTGAAGACTGGGCTCCATATTGGGTTGCCTTGCAACAGGTACAGTCATGAAGAAAAGAAACAGTCAAAGGATCAATATAAAAAATGTAAATATATTCAATGATAATCAAGCATAAAAACAATGAGAGAGATATGGAAGATCTCCCCACTATGGTCGCCAAATAAATGTTCAAGAAAAGATATGAAAAGATCTTACTCAAGCATTTTCTGATCTTGCTTGGCTAAGGCAAGATAGACGGGAATATCACCCTATGTTTATAGCCTCAAAAATTGTTTCCCAATCCGCACGTATTAGTTACAAGGGCTTATTTTTTTAAATAAACGATTGTTGTAAAATTCAACATTTTTATATAATTTTATGAATATAACAGATGCAAAGGTAAATGTGGAGACAAAAGAAAAAAGCCAAGTCACATATTAACACAGATGAGATAGAATAACAATCGTTTATTTCATTCCAAGAAATCAAAAGAACCGTTCTCTTTACAAAAATCCCTGAGGGAGTTTGGACCAAAGTTAAACTTAGATATCCCCGATGAAAACCATACAAAAGGACTCTGACGGGAAGTAAAAAACTTAACTTTAAAAGCTGGATCAGCTTGCCACATATTGATTCCCACTTGACTCTGCACAATATCCTTTATCAGTCATAAAATTTAATTCATAAACAGACAAGTCTACACAGACTATCAAAGATAGATCAACACCTCTGAAAACAAGCGTCTGAATGATGTAATTCAACTTTGAATCTTGTTGTCTACAATAGGACCCTGTTGTCATAAAAGAGAATTAGGCAATATGGAAATTTGGGCTAACAGGTAGAGGAGGAGGAGGTAGAGACAAATTTGGCTAGCCACAATGTTGGGAGACTGCTAGGTGAATAATCTCCTGCCATTCGTCGTTCTCGGGAACTTTAGCTTGTAATGAAACATGAGGGGGCACATGGATACCAGGGACATGTTGGGGTTGGGAGGGAGGCCTCTCTAGTCTAGTTTGGACTACCCCTTGTCGAATCCAATTGAAAAATCCAGATTGGAAGAGTTGGTTCAACTCTTGAGGATCTGCATCAAAATGTATCGAGAATCTTGGCCTTCTAGGCCCTCTGTTCCAATTCCCTTTTCCTCTATTATTTCGGCCATGGCTTCCTCTTCTGAAGAAGCTCATCTTGTATGCAACATTTATTAACAACTAGCTTATTAAACAAACCATACATGGCATCTCTTAATATGAAACAAAGTTTGGCTCAACAATCACATCAGGCCCATGCAATCCAATCCATAAAATTCATTTAATAATCTTCAATGAGCAGGGAGTGAATAAAGGTTCTGGGATATCTGAGGAGGTTGTATCGAGCGGAAAAGTGAGAAAATGAAAGGAAGTAAGAACATGATTACTGCTCAACAATTCATTAAACAATTGACTGTGCAACAATAACCAAATCATATCAGTTGTGATCCATCTCTGTGTTATTTCTTAATCAATGTAATACAGAGTTTTAATTTAAGTTTAAGAACAAGGCGTGCAAAATGAATCTGGGATCGTGAGGGGATTCGTAATGAGCGAAAAAGTGATAAAATGACAGGGAATTTGATGGATATTGTTCATAAAATAAATTAAATAAATCAAGAATCATAACTCTAATAAAAAATCAATCCAAAAAGCACCAACATTCATTGTTCCCCAATTGTATACAAAACTGCTTGTTGTTTCAATAATTAAATCTCCCAGAATTCCTTAATTTATAACAGTCTGTGTAAACATAACTTATAAAAACTTTTTCCATTCGACAATATTGTTTAATAAAACATTGATCCCTTCTTCTTCTCCTTCTTCTTCTTTTAAATAATCAAAACACGCACAACAATATGCTCAACATATATCCCTGATAATCAATAACGCACCACGATAAACAATCAACATCCATTGTTTTCCAATCAACAATCGGGCCCAATTAAAATGTACACAGGTGTCTTTTAAAAAATGTGAATAGACTTAAAACCATGCCCGATCATACACAGGACTTCAATTAATCGATCAAAAAAATCTTGAAACAACAACAGTCAACTAAACATAAACCCCAAGCTTGATCTCTGTGGGTATAACTTCTTTTTTAAACAATTGATAGTCTGCATGATGTTTTCAATATAACCAATCATATATGAGCGAATAGAACTCGATTGACACATATGCATCATTTTTTACCTTGCCAGAACCTTGATCGTGCTCAGTAAAATTTATACATGTGTCTTCTTATGCAATCAAGACCACGTTGGATTAAACATAGTGAGCGAAACCATATGAATAGGAAGACATCCCTCGACTGTATGCAACCGCTCATTTCATTCTTATTTATTAAAACAATTTTATTATAGAAGGGCCAGATAGAGACTCGACGAGAGAGCACATGTGTTTCAATACTTCCATAACCATTTAACTGATAACCAATACTTGACAACCCCAGAAGGTGTCTGAGGAGAGCAAAGACAAGTCAAATTCCAAATCGGGTTCTGTCAAAATCAAATGCATGGAGGCAACAAGAGCATGTTTATCTTTTTAAACAAAACACAGAGAGTTGATGGTCTTCCGAGAGTTATATCAACCATGAGAAAAAATACATTTCGAACAAGACATTGTAGTGAGCCATACAGTCTTTACTTATTACTCCAAGTCCCGACAACGGAAACAATAGTTAACACCCGAGGAGAGCAAAGACAGTAAGAGTAAAATAACCCAGTGCACATAGGTGCCTCCAATAGTTGTCGAGAAGGGACGAGGTTTAACTTAACAGTGACAGTTATTCAAAAAACACAGAGATATAACATCTCTTTCCAACACCTGAATTGCCAAACAACTTGACAACGACAACAATGTGGACACACACGGCCTTTTGACAGAACGCCAAGATAAAACATGTATTAATCCAATACCCAAATAGGCCTATATTAACATTCGGGGCCAACCAAGATTGGATCTTGGGACACTTCGGTGAAAAGACAGCAAGCACGGGCCATCAACCATGACTTGGGTTTTGAAGAAAAGAACACATCAACTGTTGGCAACTTCTCTGCGACTGGGTAAGGGTTACCACAACAACTGAGAGGAAACAAGTTAACCGACAATGATACACATAACAAAAACCCTCAATCATCAACCCAGAGCCATATTGCACCATTGTTACTTATTATTCCAAAGAGACCCATCATAAAACTACATTGACCGAGTAAACAACCAACGCGCAACTTAATAATACCCATTCCTTTGCTTGCAATTCCCAACATTTTACAGTCATCGCAGAGAGCCATAACACCACATGTACACATAGTTGAAAATCTCAAGAACACACAGAATCCAAGCATCATTGAGCCACCATTTGGTTCATACAACAGAGAATACATCATGGATGGAGAGAAAAGAATCATACCTGTGGGAAAAATGCTTAAATGGCGGGTTGGCCAAACTTTCCCTTCCAAAAACCTGAAAATCCAAAACTTCACAACCAACAGAGTGAAATTGCAACAATGGAACAATGCTAGGGTGATGGACGATAGGGAAGGTGTGGAGTGATGTGCAATAAATGCACTTCACTTCCATCACCTGGCCCCATTCAATTCAAAGTACGAGACAACCCAATAAGCATAAGATTTACCAATAATCAATCCATATAACCAATGCCAAACCATCGTGAGATATGAGAAGGTATTCATTGCATAGTGCGCCACCCAAGATAGTTTACACGTTAACCCTTGCCATAACTCCACACAATAATCCATATTAACAATGCTATATGCGCTTCTATTCGAATAAAATGAAATTCGCATAGTCCATTAACCAAACAAATAATATAACAGCTAGGACTAACACTAGTATCCCTTAACTCTTTCATTCAAAATTTGCATATAGTCTTTTATTATAGCTCAAATACATAGTTTCTTTCCTTTTGCGATACTTTAGAACCTTTTCATAGTTTTTTTTTTCTTTGTTTTGATCATGCTACCATTAAATTATCCCTTGCATATATATGGCTAGGTAATTAATCATAAGAATTAGTAACAAGGTTATAACATAGCAACTGTAAATAACACGCTCCTCGTACCCATAAAATTGTTTTGTGTCGCAAAAAGCATTCCACAATAATGCATTATCCACTTATTATCACGCCAAATGAAACCAAGATTGCATCGTCAAAAATGTAGTATTGTGTAGGCAACATCATAACAACAACAAAACATGTGTAATATGTATATCCTTGCGCCTCTAGTCTACAAGGGTGTCCTAGTTACTAGTATTATATTATTATCATAGTTAAATAATAGCGCTTTAGCAATACTTTTTGGGCAGATTTCATCGTTACGATTTTAATCGTCAACAAACTTATCGCTCATGGACACATGGACGTTTTGAGGAGAGTGAGGCCTTGACCATGAGGAGATGGCCTAGTTGATTGACATGTAACCTTTGGTGGCCTAACGATGCTTCTCCAACATCAACGACTTGCTCCTAGTGTCAAAACGTCTTCTAAAGGGGTGATGTCACCTTAAGTTAGGGTTTCTTTTGTGTAAAAGTAAATTTAAAGATGAATTGTTTAATAATATTATTTGTGTAAAGGGGCAAGATTAGGGTTGTTGACCCCTAATCTTGTGGTTTACCCTAAAATTATGTGGACAAACTATGTTAGTGACATTTTGTATAACATAAGATCTCAGTTTAAATCATAACTCTCCCATTGTGAGAAGTAGAGGACTAAAATTTTCGCTCCCCTTGAGGGTTTTTTCTATCTTGTGCTATGGTATGGTGTCTCTTTGGTTGTGGAGTTGATGATGATGATGATGCGGTAGCTCCTGGAGGTCATTCTTTTGCTATTGTGGTGGTTTATCTTGGCATCTTATGGTTTATCTTGTTGCTATTGGACTGGTAAGGCTTTTTACTTATTGCTATCATTTGTAATTCAAGCTCAAGGTTGATTTTGCTAGGGCTAGGTAGGGAGTATAAGTGCATACACCCCTACTTTAGCTCCATCATAATTTCAAGCATAGAATTATTGTTTGCAAGGGTTTGCTAAGGAAGTATAAGTGCACACACCCCTTAGTTTTAAAACCTAGTAGGTTGTTTGCCTTGGGGAATACTATCATTTATACCCCCAAGGAGGTAGTAGCACTAGCTCTTTTCTTTTGACCCCATTAACCCATAATCAAAGGCACTAGTCGTTGCATTGGAGAAATAAAAAATTGCATTGGTAAACATGAAAGTTTCAATTTTTGAAGTTCTCTCACTTGGAAGATGTTCCTTGAGCCCTAGGCTTTCTTGCCTCATTGAGGCATCCTCTTTCATCCACTAAAAACTGTTGTTGTTACAAAACTAACCTACAACCATTAGGGTTGTAGAAACTAACTCTCTAACCGTAGATAAATCCTAAACTAACCCTAGGAATTGGCCACAACTTTTCCCTAACAAACTACTAACCCTAGCACACTTTTTGAGCTAGTTAGAAGTTATTTTCATTGGATGATTTTTCTGCTATAAAGCTTGGTTTGCTACATCCATAAGGCTGATAAATATCACTGCAGTAAGCTTTTGTTTCAGCCCTGCTTTTGTGCTAAAGTATTGTTGTATCATTGTTGAGTTAAGCTAGCGTTCACTAGTTTGTCTCTTTCTTATTCAATTATACTTTAAGCCCTTATTTTGCAACCTTTATTATCTTCTATGTGTTGATATATATCATTGACTTTTGCTGCAATTAGGGACATGCAGCTTAACTTGCTTGTCCAACTAACATATTATATCATATATTTATTTTTCTTTGTGTCTCAGGCAGGTATTAACACTTGGCATGTTACTCAAATCATTGGTAACCTTAAGCAACCCTCTAGACTCTTTTCCAAGTTCCCTTTTCCATCTAGAAACTTGACCTTTAGGGGCTTCCATTCATACATCTCACTTTTCATCTCAATCCCCCCTAGGGTCACCGAGATTCCACCCTTGAGGTGACTACCTCACCTCTAAAGTGACGGGAACACCTGCCTAAGGTGAGAGTGGGTAGGTGCTCTCTATATTGTCGCCATTTTAGTGGTTGGGTCGGGCTTTTCCCAACCTACAACTTGTGCGATTACAATAGGCATTGTCAAAAAAAACTTCTTCATATTGGCTACAAGTCCACGAACCTCCCTAAATAAGTGACACTATATTGACACTAGTAGTAACTTATTTAGGTGCAAAAGAAGAAAGATTAAATAATTTCCAGCAAAGTGAAATAAAACATTTTTCATAAAAAAGAAGGTGTGTGAACTAGTACTCTACAAGGGTCTAAATTAACAATATTCGCTATAGATGAAATGAGAATAAGCACAACCTAGAGCAAGGCGTGCTTGTGAGTAATATGTGTAGTATTTTGATTATTGTTATCTATCACTA
>SNQJ01S0019705.1:82370-101272 GCA_010110895.2 Picea sitchensis
CTACATTTGGGTACATGGTTGAGATAAGTAGTCGATGAGTTGGCACATACATGAGGTGTATAGTTTATGATGTTGGTACATCTTGATGAGTCATAGTTTGTGTGTATTTGATGCATGATTGATACATATTTGGTGCATGGTTGATGCACTCGTTGATGGTACAGGTTGAGACACAAGTTGGTGCATGGTTGATGCACTTGTTTATGGTACAGGTTGATTACAGGTTGTTTGGTACAGGTTGGTGCATGGTTGATGCACTTGTTTATGGTACAGGTTGATTGGTAGAGGTTTACAGCAATATATCTCACAGTAATAGTGTGACAGTGGTTCCACCTTTCTACTTCTACATCAGGGAAGTTGGATAGGGTAAGGGCAGGTGGCTATAGCCACCTTCCAGTTGTAGCCTCCTTCTGGTTGTAGCCAGAGAATTGGGGAGTTGGAGCTTCCCTTAAATTGTAGCTTGAGAAACTAGGGGGTTGGAGCCTCCTTCCAGTTGCAGCAGGAAAACAAAGGAAGTTGGTGCTTCCAATGAATGTAATTCTTAAAGACATATAAGAAAAAACATTATGTGGTTTTCTCCCACTTTGGGTTTCCACGTAAAAACATTGGTGTACTGTGTATGTGTATGATTGCTCATTTGTTCATTGTTTATTTACTCTGCAACTATTGGATGATAATGCTACATTGATATAACACTTGCATTTTATGGTGAAAAATGATTAAATTGCTCTATTATTCATTCACCCCCCCTCTCAGTAATCCTTCAGGAAACAGTTTAACCACTGGAAGCAGATCATGGATTATTGTGAGAATGGAGTACCAATGTTTAATGGTCAGAATGGTTTAAGGTATGAGATGTGGAGCAGAAGGATGAAAGTATTTTTACAGGCACAGGGACATTATATTTGGCTATCAGTTGTTACAGGATATGATAGTTAAAAAAAGGGCAAAGACTGCAGCCGAGAAGGAATTGAAGAAGAATAACAAAAAAGCAATGGATTTCATCTGGGAAGGATTACCTAATCCGGTAAGAGAAAATGTTGGTAAATTTTCATCAGCCAAAGAACTTTGGGATAAGTTACATGACATATATTCTTCATCCATCACATATTCAGAAAATGTCAAAGAAGATGCAGATACAGATCAAGAAGAATTATGTTCACCATGTCAAACAAATTCAGAAGGTTAAGAGTACATAATCACCAGAGTTATGTTGTTTTGTTTTAATTATGAAAAACGCAGACATCTTGAAATAGAATGTCATAAAGGAAATGAGACAAAAAAACTAATTGAAAAGGAAGACAATTATGAAGCAGAATTGATTAGTGCTTTAGATGAACTAAGAGAAGAAAACAAGTCACTCAAGAAAGAATTGATGAAACAAAAAGGGCAAAGACTGCAGCCAAGAAGGAATTGAAGAAGAATAACAAAAAAACAATGGATTTCATCTGGGAAGGATTACCTAATCTGGTAAGAGAAAATGTTGGTAAATGTTCATCAGCCAAAGAACTTTGGGATAAGTTACATGACATATATTCTTCACCCATCATAGATTCAGAAAATGTCAAAGAAGATGCAGATACAGATCAAGAAGAATTATGTTCACCATGTAAAACAGATTCAGAAGGTGAAGAGTACATAATCATTAGAGTTATGTTGTTTTGTTTTAATTATGAAAAACACAGACATCTTGAAATAGAATGTCATAAAGGAAATGAGACAGAAAAACTAATTGAAAAGGAAGACAATTATGAAGCAGAATTGATTAGTGCTTTAGATGAACTAAGAGAAGAAAACAAGTCACTCAAGAAAGAATTGATGAAACAAAAGGGAAGTGTTCACATTTTTTAAGAAGCCCAACAGGTCATCGAGAACTTAAAAACTCAGCTAGCAAAAGCCAGAAAGATCGAAGAAAATCTTGAAAATCAAAAGAAGTATTTGGAAGCCAACATAGAAGCACAAAAGGAAGAAACAAAAATGAGAGAGAAGATATTGGCAGATCATCTTAAGGAAAGAACTAATGATCTAACCAGCTTGAGGCAGAGTTTGGTCAAGAAGAGAAAGGACTTGAAGAAGAAATAATCACATTAAAAATTCAGCTTGAAGAAGCAAAAAGAACAGAAGAACTCACGAAGTCTCAAATAATGAAGAAAGAAGAAGAGGTTGAGAAGCTTGAAGAAGAAGTTGTCTCGTTGAGAAGTAAAATCGTCAAGCTCAACAAGAATGTTGAAGAGACAAAAACATCCACATTAGTTATAAATAATGAAGAGAAGCACTCTAGGTTGATAGAAAAGAAGAATGAAGAAAATAGAAAGAGTTATGCAGAATTACTCAAAGCAAGGAATCATGGTCAACCAGAATCTAAGAAAACTATTGAAGATACATTTTCAAGAAGACCATCCATGTTCAAGCCACAAAGAAGCTTCAATCATGATCATGATCAATCAAGGAAAAAATTCAGAAGGACTACGCCACAAAGAAGATCATTCACTCCGAGGTATGCAAATTTATTTTATGCTCATTGTTTTTATTGTATTAACTTTGGACATAAGGTTGCAGATTGCAGGGATTATAAAACAAATGTTCAAGCAACAAATGCCTATGTGGCCCCATGTAACGTTGAATGTTACAAATGTCATAACTATGGACACGTAGCTAGTGATTGTAGAAGCATGATCGATACTTTCATGAAAGATAACACTAATATCAGATGTAAGAACGTATGGATAAGAAAACACAAAGAACATATGAACAAAGACCAGGTCCCAGAGATCGCAAGATTAGCAATAAAACGAGATGAAGAAAATTCTACAAAGAAAAAGAAAGATGTCAGATATAGAAAGGTTTGGAAAACAATTGAAAGAAAAGAAGGACATGTAAATAAGGAATAGGTTCAAGAGATTGTACTTTTAGGCATTGTAGTGAAAGATGAATCCATAGACAGAAAGAAAGAAGTTAGAACTCAGAGAGATGATGAATCTACCAATGAAGATGATGATGAATACACATCAGATCAGGAATTGTTCTGAGCCATCCGACTGAGAGACTCTCAGGTAACATGAATATTAGACGGGGGGAGTCTATACGATAGCTATGACAGACCAAAGAACCATCCTTCGAGAAGCTTGCAGAGTTTGAATAGACAAATCCAAAGTAGTCAGTTAGCAAAAGTACAATCATTTGTAGTATTGAATACTTCATGATAGTACAATGATAAATGGGTCGACAATATGGACGGTGTGAAATAGAGTCTTGGACAGAGATGGATTCATAAGAACACTTAGTTGGTTTGGACAGATATATGACAGTGGACGAGAGCATGGATTCATGTATTGGTTCAAAGAGTGGTTCAGAGACAAAGGAACATTATCATAATGGATGATAATTACATAACAAATGGCTTGAACAATGCTAATGGATTCAAAATTGACAGATATTTTTTGGACACATGTAGTGCATACAACAGTTCACATTCAAAATAGAGTAATGATCAGAAATAACAATAACAAAACTTCCTATGAGCTATGGAAAGGAAGACCAACAAATGTGAAGCACTTCAGAGTATTTGGAAGAAAATGCTACATCAAAAGAGAAGATGGCGGAATGGGAAAGTTTGATTCTCGTGTGGACAAAGAAGTACTTGTTGGTTACTCAAGTACAAGAAAAGCATACAAGTGTTACAATTTGAGGTTGAACAAAGTTGTGGAAAGCATCAATGTAACAATTGATGAAACAGGTGGACAAGAATTAAAGGAAAAAGAAAATGAATCAATGGAACAACTTTACAAAGAAGAAGCAAAACTTGAAGACGAAGTCTACATTGAACAACTAGTTCCTAGATCATGGTACTCTAGACTTGATAAATATCAACAGCAGGAAGGGTTCAGAAAAGGAAGTGCAAACAACAACCTCTACATCAAGGTAACTCAAAATGGTATTTTATTAATTGAAGTTTATATTGATGATATTATTTTTGGAAGTATTGATGACAGGTTAAGCCAGAAATTTGCAAAGGATATGTAGAATGAATTTGAAATGTCATTACTTGGAGAGTTATCCTTCTTTCTGGGTCTTCAGATATGTCAAAGAAACCAAAGAAGTATATCAGAGAAATGTTATAGAGGTTCGGAATGGAAGATTGCAAACTAGTTACCACTCCTATGCAAACAAGTTTCTAGTTGAGCAAAGATTATGATTCAAAGTCTACATACCAGAGGCAGTACAGGTAAATGATTGGTAGCTTACTATATGTGACAACATCCAGACCAGATGTAATGCAGGCAGTTGGACACGTGGCACAATTTCAAGTAGCGCCAAAGGAATCACATGTATTAGCAGTGAAACTGCAGCAAAAAAGAGTGCGGCAAAAAAAGTGTGGCAGGAAAAGTGCGGCAAAAAAAGTGCAGCAGAAAAACTGCGAAAGAAAAGGTGCGGCAAAAAAGTCGCAGCAGGAAAAATGCGGCAAAAAAACCGTAGCAGAAAAAGTGCGGAAAAAAATCACAGCAGTGAATTCGCGGCAGCAAAATCGCGGCAAGAAGAAAAAAAGGTATGGTTCACATATGTGTAGTGTTGAATTTATGAATCAAGTTGAGGGTTTGCCTTGTAAATATGTTGGATGCCTTCTTGGGAGTTTAAGGCTTGTTGTAGAGTTGATCTGAGGCAGATATACTAAAGTTTAGTATTGGTTCATGTTTGAGGGCTTTTAGTTGAGGTATGTTGTTGAAGTTATTGGTACAGATAAAGGTTGTATAACAGTGAGGTTCTAGCACATGGTTTGAGGTACAGACTTGTGGTATAGTGTTTGAGGTATATGTGATCAGATCAGATTGGTTGATGAGTATACAGTGAGAAGTTTTTCAGTGACATATTAAGTTTCCACATTTGGGTACATGGTTGAGACAAGTAGTTGATGCGTTAACACATACATGAGGTGTATAATTGATGATGTTGGTAAATATTGATGAGCCATAGGTTGTGTGTATTTGATGCATGATTGGCGCATATTTGGTGCATGGTTGATACACTCGTTGATGGTAAAGCTTGGTGCATGGTTGATGCACTTGTTTATGATGCAGGTTGATTACAAGTTGTTTGGTACAGGTTGGAGCATGGTTGATGCACTTGTTTATGGTATAGGTTTACAACAGTATATCTCACAGTGATAGTGTGATAGTGGTTCCATCAATATACTTCTACGTTAGGGTGGTTAGACGGGGCAAGGAAAGGTGGTTGTAGCCACCTTTCGGTTGTAGTCGGAGAACATAGGGGGTTGTGGCCTCCTTCTGGTTGTAGCTAGAGTATTGGGGAGTTGGAGCTTTCCTCAGGTTGTAGCCTGAGAAACTAGGGGGTTGGAGCCTCCTTCCAGTTGCAATTGGAAAAAAAAGGAAGTTGGTGCTTCCAATGAATGTAATTCTTAAAGAGATATAAGAAAAATCATTTTGTGGTTTTCTCTTGCTTTGGGTTTCCACGTAAAAACACTGGTGTATTGTGTATGTGTATGATTGCTCATTTGTTCATTGTTTATTTACTCTGCAACTATTGGATGATAATGCTACATCGATATAACACTTGCATTTTATGGTGAAAAAGGATTAAATTGCTCTATTACTTATTCACCCCGCCTCTCAGTAATCCAACAACTTTCTCCACATCCTAAGTCCATTTTTGTCTAAACACCTCCTTGGGTTACCACCTGAAAATAAGCTTCTTCCTTTGGCTTATGATCTTTGTGTGGCTCTACTGAATTACTTAGATATGAAATGTTAATATGTCCAACAATATTTTCAACCATTGGTCATAGTCCCATGCAATTTCTCTAGCTTATTAATTGATCTCTTCGATCTCGATGATGCACTATGATTATGACTTAGGATTATGAAACTCATTGAGCAGCTTTCTATGAATCTTCGTCAGGGGCCTCACTTGTCCTACTGGCGTAATCGCCTTGTAATTAATGTACCATGTCAGATCTCTATCTCCAAAGGTGGTCTCCAACTGCGCTATCGTAGATGCTTTGTCCATTACTCTCTTCATAGACCGTAATTCTTCACACGTAAAAAATGATGTTCTACATCGTCTCTTCCTGTACCATGGAACACGGGGAGACTCAGAGTTGTGTCTTGGTTTGTCATACTTAATCTGGTACTATGTCCTCCTGAATGACCACTATTTGTTGGTAATACTGATACCATTACTCTTCCTCGTGAATTATTGTTGACTTCAACCTCTTCTTCACTCCTATATTCTCCTTCCCCTTCTTCTACTCATATCCTCCACACTTTCTTTGTTTCTTTCTTCTTGATTAAAAATACGCAAGGGAGGTGGTTCAATGAGGGGGTTTGTAACGTCCCTCATTACCAGCAAACCCAAAAATATGCTCAAAAACCACAATGTAACGTACCCAACCACCTAGCTGAGTCACGCCACAAAAATTTTCTTCTCTCAAACCAATTCTAACCGTGGAAGTAACTTTTCAAGACAATTGTGCGCACTGTTATTGCACAATTTGTACTTGGATAGAAGAGAAGGTAAATGGAGAGCAAATTGGCGAAACGACAGACTATCCTATTACTATCACCTCAATAGGATGTCCCTTTCTATTTAGGGTCGTAGGCTGAGGGGAAACATCCACAATAACCTGGGAGTTTGAGAAGGAAAAGTCAAGATATAGATCCCCTCTCACAAGTCACCACCGATAAGAAATTCTAGTTTTATAACCAATAAAAGATAACATGTCAAAGTATACTTGCTCGGAACAAAGCAACAAGAAAATTATATATTTGCAAGTACACTTGTTGGTTAGCACTTCATAAAACCATGGACTTTCTTAGGAAAAACAATTTGTTGAATATGATGAAGTAAACAAAAAATTTATAACAACAAACTTTATAGAGCAATATTTCACAGAAAATGTCTTGAAAATAGCTTCAAAATGACTGAAAATCATTAACCATTGAAATCATAACATTAGCATTTGATAGAAGCACATAATACAAGGTATAATTCAACTATTTCAATTGCTTTAATGATATTTTAATGCTACATCTAATGGTTGTAGTGTACTTTAGTAACAACAACAATATTGTTAGTAGGTTAGGTTATTCTAAGGTTAGAAAGTGTTAGTAGGTTTCTCAAAGAGTAGGTTTTGAAGGTTGTGTGTATCAATTGCTCAAGAGAGGACTTAGACTAGTGCTTTTAGGGTAAATGGAGTCAATAATGCAACAACAAATGTTGAAGAAAAATGATAATGGAGAGTCAAAGACAAGAGAGAATGATAGGTTGGAGTGTTGGTAACCCAAGGCTCCAACTATCAAACCCTTGTGGAAACTAGCTACTAAGGTGTAGGTAACCCTAGGACTTAGTAGATTTCCTCCCTCTTTAACTCAATGATAAAGCAAAATCGACTAGGATGAAGCAATGGATACTAAGGTGTTGCAATGGCAAGGCCTTAGCTCATGCTTCAAGATAATTGGCATTTTGATAATATCTAGTAGATGAAAGTTTTTGAAGCTAGGACAATAACGTGTGCTAGTCTTCCTAGGGTTTAATCAAGCAATTTCATAAGCTTGAATGTAAATGAAAGAGAAATAAAACCATGACCATTCAACTAAGAAGAATTGTAGAAAATTCACTTACATTCATCAAGAATAATCAAGAAAATCCCTAGTTGAACACATCCACCAAGAAGCTTGCCAAAATACACCAAAATTTTCCTCCTTCAACAAGTGCGCCTAAACTTTCACCCAAGAAACCCTAGATAGGGTGCAAAATTTCAGTCCTCACAAGTGTGAGTCAAATATGATGAATAATACAAGGGATAAAAGCCTTATTATACAATATCAATGACCATAATTAGGTCAAAAAGGCCGACATGTCCAGTTACATGTAATATCCAGTTTTTAAATTAAATGTCATAATAAAACCCTAAATCAAGATGTAAAGATGGCGTCATGCCCTTTAGAGTGATGTTAGGCCTTCTTAGGGCAACGTTGGCCTCCAGGAGCAAAACGTTAGGCCTCCTTGGGCCTTTCGATCCTACCACACATGCCACTTGGCACACAATTGCCTCCAAAATGTCCAAAACGTTGGGTGATGTCATGGGTCACATGGCTGACGTCATGGGTCACATGGTTGACGTCATGGGTCACATGGATGATGTCATGGGACTTCCAAGGCCTACATCATGGTGAGAATGGCAAGAACCCCCTGGGTCCAAGCCTGCCAGGCTGTCCCTCTCTCTCTCCGGTGCAAACCCTTGATCTGTCTCTACCCCTAGCTGGTGTCTCAGCATCCATTTGGTGGGATTTTAGCCCTATGGAGGTCCAAACTAATCATCTCTCATATGTACTTGTCCATCGGGTATGGCCCTGCAACATCAAAAAGTATGCCCTCCATGGGATCATAATTCACAGGTATCATAGCAATGTCAATCACATCTAATAATCAAGTTATTTAAACATCTGCCTGAAGCCCCCTTCCCCAAACAAGTGCTTAAATACGTCATGCTATTCTACAAGCCAGGATTGGAGGGGAGGCTAGGATGTCTTATTTTGCTAGTGCTCAATTGAAGTGGGATGCTTTTCGGTGAAGACAAATCCAAGCCATGTAAGTGGGTGAGATGGTAAGGGATGTCTGAGTAATGGGTGCAGTGATAATAGGGAAATGTATGGATTAATTGTGGGTGCATCTGAAGAGGGTGAGTTGCACCTTGTCATGGATGCAAATGTTTCCAAGCCCATTCATGCCTTTTATTTTTTATTCTTATTCTTATTTTTCTTTCAAGAGACTAGTTAAGGGACATTGCCCTGACGTTGTGACCAGTGGTGACAATGTTACCCACAAGCATTTCACAGAAATGTGAAGGTTGGCTCGTGATGAGACCCCCTTTCTCCTGGTTATGCCACCAGGAGCCACTACCCTGCCGTAGTGACCAACTAAATGGTAGTGTCATACCGGTACATGCCCATGGACCTAATAGACAGACTCGTGATGAGACCTCATATCCTCCAACTAGGTCTTGATTTATTATTTTTATGGGTCCCTCTGTTTCTTGCTAAGAAGCCTTTTATTGCTTTCTCGAGGATCCCTGGACGAAGCATCTAAAGGTTTCATTCTTTTGGATTTTATCTATATCCAACTACTTTTACCCTCTGGGCCTTTAGCACCTTCTTCCCACAAGGTAAGGTACAACCCTTTACTAGCTTGGAAAACCCAATGCCCGAACCAGTGTACGGCATGGATAAGAGAGAAAAACATGAAAAGTGGTAAGTATGGTGGGAACAAATGATGACCTTTCATGAACCCCCCAGAGGAAAATCAAACCCTATGGGAACAAGCTTACTAAGGCATCCTATCATTCCTCCCAGGTGTGGTCAAGTGGAAAGTCATAAGGTCCAAGCACACGTTAGAAGTAAAAGAATAGAATGCACATATTCAAATGTTTTGAGATCCAGAGTGACACATACCATGATACCCAGACTCATTACCTCATGGAGCAAGACCCATTTCTGCTGAAGGACCAGGTCGATGGGATGGATGATGTTGTTGCTGACAAGGTGGAGGCATTGAAGAAGAAGACGATGGGCCCTCCAGGGCTAGGCTCAAGTCAATCTGGCTCTCAGTACTCCATGTCTAGGACTTGTGGGCCTCGAGACATAATCTCCTCAGTTATGCCTAGGCTAGGGGATAACATCTGGCTCCAACTCGGGGACCTGTGCTCATCGTAGAGCGCATGAGAACCTCATCATATCTGGCATAACATGTGACCTGCTTGATCTCAACATAAGATTATGAGTAATCATTTGGGGTGGTGATATCACCCCTGGCTCATATACATATATAGTACATAAAATGAAAGCAAGCATATATGAAATACTTGGAAATGATAACTCAATGTCATAAATGGGGTCCATATCATAACCAACTACATCCCACTTACATCTCCCAACATGTATGAACCCATCAATATTATTAACCATGTGGATGGCTTCATCAGAGGGAGAAGCACATATTGATACTTCATCGTCGTGTTGGATATATCTAGGCTCTCTCTCTTTAACCATGTCTTCGTTATCTTCAGTAGAAGAATGAATAAATTATTGCCCTTCTGCATGGGATTGGAAAACCTCATTAGGATCGCTCTCCTCAGCCTCTTGTTGGTTGATGACTTGTTCCCTTCTTTCAAAGATATAAAGGGAGACTAATCTCTCTAGAGTAAGGGTATATGGGGTACCTTTGGGGTCATAAAATTTGGTTCCTAGAGAGAAGATGTGTTTTCTCTTGGACAAAGAGATATTCTCCTTGATTTGCATGGCCATGTCATAGGTATCATTGATTGTTTTTGGCCCCTTTTTATTGAGGAGGAACCCTAAATGCACTAAGAGTGCATTGGTATAGAGATACACGAGGTACTTGTATTCATGACAGTGGATTTCAGGAATTCGATATAGTATGTCCTCAAACCTATCCTGGAAGTGTCTGACAGTTTCATTCTCAGTTTGCTTTATATGCTCGAGTCTCTTTATTAGTACTGGGATGTCTTCCAACTTAATACCCCACCTTTTGAGAAAGGTTTCTTCCAATTGTTCCATAGTTGTGATGCTAGCATCAGGGAGGTTGTCATAACACTTCCTAGCATTGCCATGAAGAGTTGCAGAGAAGAGTTTCATTGCAAAATCTTCAGCATCGTCATTGATAGGGTGGAATAGAAAGAAATCCCAGAAATCACACATGTGATAGTCAGCTCTCTCCCCATCACTACCAGTGAATCTAGGGAGCCAATTTTCGTATTTAGGGGGCATTTTCCTAGGGTATCCGGGGATTTTACTCATTTCCAAGGGTTTGAAGTTTCTCTGGTCCCATTGAGAAGTCATGGTTGGCTTCGTCATTAGTGGAGTCACCAGATAATTTTGTTGAAATTATGAAAGGTATGAGGGGATCACCCTCAGTGGAGTCGCTAGTTAATCTTTGTAGAGTGAAGGCTTTTGAGGAAAGGCTTACCGAGAAGTGTCATCTTTGAGGAGAATTGACTCAGTGTTCCCCGACAATGGTGCCAAAATGTTATCGCACAATTTGTACTTTGATAGAAGAGAAGGTAAATGGAGAGAAAATTGGTGAAACAAGAGACTATCCTATCGTATCTTCCTGTACCATGGAACACGTGCAGACTCAGAGTTGTGTCTTGGTTTGTCATACTTGATCTAGTACTATGTCCTCCCGAATGACCACTAGTTGTTGGTGATACTGATACCATTACTCTTCCTCGTGAATTATTATTGACTTCAACCTCTTCTTCACTTGTATATTCTCCTTCCCCTTCTTCTACTCCTATCCTTCACACTTTCTTTGTTTCTTTCTTCTTGATTAAAATACACAAGGGAGGTGGTTCAAAGAGGGGGTTTGTAACATCCCTCGTTACCAGCAAACCCAAAAATATGCTCGAAAACCACAATGTAATGTACCCAACCACCTAGTTGAGTCACGCCACAGAAATTTTCTTCTCTCAAACCAATTCTAACCGTGGAAGTAACTTTTCAAGACAATTGTGCGCACTGTTATTGCACAATTTGTACTTGGATAGAAGAGAAGGCAAATGGAGAGCAAATTGGTGAAACGGGAGGCTATCGTATCACTGTCACCTCAATAGGATGTCACTTTCTATTTATGATCGTAGGCCCAGGGGAGACGTCCCCGGTGACCTGGGGGTTTGAGAAAGCAAAGTCGAGATAAATATCCCCTCTCACAAGTCACCACCGATCAGAAAGTCTGGTTTTATAAGCAATAAAAGATAATATGTCAAAGTGTACCTGCCCATAACAAAGCAACAAGAAAACTATATATTTGAAAGTACACTTGCTGGTTAGCACTTCATAAAACCATGGAATTTCTTGAGAAAAGCAATTTGTTGAATATGATGAAGTAAACAAAATTTTTATAACAACAATCTTTATAGAGCAATACTTCACATAACATGTCTTGAAAATAGCTTCAAAATGACTAAAAATCATTAACCATTGAAATCATAACATTAGCATTTGATAGAAGCACATAAGACAAGGTATAATTCAACTCTTTCAATTGCTTTAATGAGCTTTTAATGCTGCATCTAATCGTTGTAGTTTACTTTAGTAACAACAACAATATTGTTAGTAGGTTAGGCTATTCTAGGGTTAGAAAGTGTTAGTAGGTTGCTCAAAGAGTAGGTTTTGAAGGTTGTGTTGATCAATTGCTCAAGAGAGGACTTAGACTAGTGCTTTTAGGGTAAATGGAGTCAATAATGTAGCAATAAATGCTGAAGAAAAATGATAATGAAGAGTTAAAGACAAGAGAGAATGACAGGTTGGAGTGTTGGTAACCCAAGGCTCCAACTATCAAACCCTAGGGAAACTAGCTACTAAGGTGTAGGTAACCCTAGGCCTTAGTATATTTCCTCCCTCTTTAACTCAATGATGAAGAAAAATCGACTAGGATGAAGCAATGGATACTAAGGTTTTGCAATGGCAAGGCCTTAGCTCGTGCTTCAAGATAATTGGCCTTTTGGAAATATCTAGTACGTGAAAGCTTTTGAAGCTAGGACAATAACATGTGCTAGTCTTCCAAGGGTTTAATCAAGTAATTTCATATTATTGAATGTAAATGCAAGAGAAATAAAACCATAACCATTCAACTAAGAAGAATTGCAGAAAATTCACTTACATTCATCAAGAATAATCAATAAAATCCCTAGTTGAACACATCCACCAAGAAGCTTGCCAAAATACACCAAAATTTGCCTCCTTCAACAAGTGTGCCTAAAATTTCACCCAATAAACCCTGGATAGGGCGCGAATTTCAGTCCTCACAAATGTGAGTCAAAGATGATGAATAATACAAGGGCTAAAACCCTTATTTATACAATATCAATGACCAGAATTAGGTCAAAAAGGCCGACATGGACAGTTACATGTAATATCCAGTTTTTACATTAAATGTCATAATGAAAACCTAAATCAAGATGTAAATATGATGTCATGCCCTTTTAGGGTGACGTTAGGCCTTCTTAGGGCAACGTTGGCCTCCGGGAGCAAAACATTAGGCATCTTGGGGCCTTTGGATCCTGCCACACGTGCCACTTTTCACACAAGTGCCTCCAAAGTGTCCAAAATATTGGGTGACATCATGGGTCACTTGGGTGTTTAGATGGGCCTTCGAAGGCCTACATCACGGTGAGAAGGAAAAGAACCCCCTGGGTCCAGGCCTGCCAGGATTTCCATGGTGGAATGTCCCTCTCTCACTCCGGTGAAAACCCCTGATTTGTCTCTACCCCTGACTGGGGTCTCAGCATCTGTCTGGTGGGATTTGTAGCCCCATGGAGGTCCGAACTAATCATGTCCCCATGTGTTCCTGTCCATCGAGTGTGGCCCTGAAACATCTACAAGTATGCCCTCCATGGGCTCATAAGTCAAATGGATCATAGCAACGTCAATCACATCTAATAATCAAGTTATTTAAACATGTGGATGAAACCCCCTTTCCCAGACAAGTGCTCAAAGATGCTATGCTATTCTACAAGCCAAGTTTGGAGGGGACGCTAGGATGTCCTATTGTGCTAGTGCTCATTGGATGTGGGATGTTTCTGGGTGAAGACAAATCCAGGCCATGTAATTGGATAAGGTGGTAAGGGATGTCTAGGAAATGGGTGTAGTGATAATAGGGAAATGTATAACTTACCTGTGGGTGCATCTGAAGAGGGTGAGCTGCACCTTATCATGGATGCAAATATTTCCAAGCCCATTCAGGACTTTTATTTTTTATTCTTATTTGTTTTTTCTTTCAAGAGACTAGTCATGGGACATTGCCCTGGCGTGGTGACTAGTGGTGACAATGTTACCCACAAACATTTCACAGAAATGAGAATGTTGGCTCGTGATCAGACCCCCTTTCTCCTGGCTCTGCCACCAAGAGCCACTACCATTACGTGGTGACGAGATGAATGGTAGTGTCATACCGCTACATGCCCATGGACCTAATAGCCTAGCTCTTGATCAGACCCCATATCCTCCAACTAGGTCTTGATTTATTATTTTTATGGGTCCCTTTGTTTCTTGCTGAGAAGCCTTTTATTTATTTCTCGGGGATCCCTGGGTGAAGCATCTGAAGGTTTCATTCTTTTGGCTTTTATCTTTTGCCAGCTACTTTTACCCTCTGGGCCTTTATCCCCTTCTTCCCACAAGGTAAGGTACAACACTCTGTTATCTTGGCAAACCCAATCCCTGGACCAGTGTATGGGATGGATAAGAGGGAAAAAGATGAAAAGTGGTAAGTATGGTGGGAACAAACGATGACCTTCCATGAACCCCCCTAGTGGAAACTCAAACCCTATGGGAACCAACTTACTAGGGAATCCTGTCATTCCCCTCAGGTGTGGTCAAGTGGAAAGGCATAAGGTCCAACCACACGTTAAAAGTAAAAGAATTAAATGCACATATTCAAAGGTTTTGAGATTTAGAGTGACACATACCATGATACCCAAACTCATTACCTCGTGGAGCAAGACCCATGTCTATCAAAGGACTAGGCCGATGGGATGGATGTTGTTTTTGCTAACAAGGTGGAGGCGTTGAAGAAGAAAAGGATGGGCCCTCTAGGGCTAGGCTCAAGTCGATTTGGCTCTCAATACTCCACGTCTTGGACCTATGGACCTCGATACATAATCTCCTTAGTTATCCCTAGCCTAGGGGATAACATCTGGGTCCAACTCGGGGACTTGTGCTCACCGTAGAGCGCATGAGAACCTCATCATCTCTGGAATAACATGTGACCTGCTTGATCTCAACATAAGATTATGAGTAATCATTTGGGATGTTGATATCACCACTGGCTCATATACATATATAGTAAAGAAAATGAAAGCAAGCATATATACAAATAGAAATACAAACTATTCTAGCATGAAATGCAGATTATATATACAATGAATGCAAATTCCTACCTACTTACCTTTACTCACATGTTGGTTGAATGTTAGGTGTAATCAAATAGCTAGCGAAACTACCCTAGCAAACTCTCATAATAACTGCCTTTGTGCTTCATCATAAACAAAAGTAGTGATAAGTTAAGCACAAAAATAAGATGAGTTAGAAAATGTATTGCATCATTGGAAATTGTAAGGTCTAGCTCATGGAGGCGGGTGGGAGGGAAAAAGTGGTGCCAAATCATACTCTCAAAAAAGTGCTCAATCCATCTAAGAAAGGGATCAAGAAAAGTCAAAGGTTCAAAAGGTTGGCTACCTCAGACGTTTTCACAATGTGACGCCTGGGAAGGGATCAACAAGAATCTAAAAGGTGTCTGATAACTTCTTAATGGGAAGTTGGAAGACTGTGATAATAAACCTCTTTTAAAGGTACCAAACCTTCCCTTAAAATCTAGAAGGAGGCTTTGTCTTACAAAAGACTTGGGATAAGGGATATGTTTCCAAACCATACCCTTAGTGACATAGCGAGGTAAAGTAATCAAATGGAGGTATAAAATCTCATCACAAGCATTCTGCTTTAAACAAGCAACTTCCTCACTCTCTGAGCAAAATGATGGTTTAAAATTTTCTTCATAGAATAAATCCAAATGCTCAGAGGAGTACTCATCAAAATCCTCAAGGTATGACCGAAAATCATCAGGATAATATGGGACTAGGTCAACCCTGGGTGTTTGGAAAGTATCGGTAATTATATCATCTCCTTGTTGCCACTGGTCAAAATTAAGAGTAACATGTTGTGATAATTGTAAAGGAAATACTTGGAAATGATTCTCAATGTCGTAAATGGGGTCCATATCATAACCAACTACATCCCACTTACGTCTCCCAACATGTATGAACTTGTCAATATTATTAATCATGTCACTATTTGTATCAAAACATGAAGAATTTAAAGCATTCAAGGGCTCATCTAGTTCCTTCTCACTTTCCCAATCATAAAGTAAAGAGTCATCAAAATTTTGGAAAGGAAGGTAACTCACCGTGTTTATTTCTTCTTGTGCAGGAGCTTCGAAGACTTGGGTGTCTTCAACATGGATCATTGTTTTATCCTCATGAGTTGCCCCTACATATTCAACTGTACAACAAGGACTATCTACCTTGCCTAAGGATTCCACTTCTCCTTCACTCTTTGAATCATAGAATAAGGCATTATCAAGAACCTGAAAAGGAAATTGACTAACCTCATCCTCTTCTTCTTGTGTAGGAGGAAAAGGCTCGTGGATGGCTTCATTAGAGGGAGGAGCACATATCGATACTTCATCATCGTGTTTGATATCTCTAGGCTCTCGCTCTTTAACCATATCTTTGTTATCTTCGGTAGAAGCATGAGTAAATTATTGCCCGTCCTCATGGGATTGGAAAACTTATTAGGATCGCTCTCCTCAACCCCCTGTTGGTTGATGACTTGTTCCCTTCTTTCAAAGATATCAAGGGAGAGTAAACTCTCTAAAGCAAGGGTATTTGGGGTACCTTTGGGGTCATCGACTTTGGTTCCTAGAGAGAAGATGTGTTTTCTCTTGGACAAAGAGATATTCTCCTCAATTTGCATGGCCATGTAATAGGCATCATTGATTGTTTTTGGCCCCTTTTTATTGAGGAGGAACCCTAAATGCACTGAGAGTGCATTGGTATAGAGATACACGAGGTACTTGTATACAGGACGATGGCTCTTAGGAATTTGATATAGTATGTCCTCAAACCTATCCTGGAAGTGTCTGATCATTTCATTCTCAGTTTGCTTTATATGCTCGAGTCTCTTTAGTAGTACTGGGATGCCTTCCAATTTAATACCACACATTTTGAGAAAGGCTTCTTCCAATTGTTCCATAGTTGTGATGCTAGCATCAAGGAGGCTGTCATACCATTTCCTAGCATTGTCATGAAGAGTGGTAGAGAAGAGTTTCATTGCCAAATATTTAGCATCGTCACTGATAGGGTGGAATAGAAAGAAATCCCATAAATCACTCATGTGATAGTCGACTCTCCCCATCACTACTAGTAAATCTAGGGAGCCAATTTTCGTATTTATGGGGCATTTTCCTAGGGTATCCTAAGATTTTACTCATGTCCAAGGGTTTGATGTTTCTCGAGTCCCATTGAGAATTCATGGTTGGCTTCATCATTAGTGGAGTCGCCAGATAAATTTCTTGAAATTATCAAAGGGATGAGGGGATCACCCTTAGTGGAGTTTCCAGGTAAGCTTTGTAAAGTGAAGGATTTTGAGGAAAGGCTTACCGAAAAGTGTCGTCTTTGAGGAGAATCGACTCAGTGTTCCCCAACAACGGTGCCAAAATGTTATCCCACAATTTGTACTTTGATATAAGAGAAGGTAAATGTAGAGGAAATTGGTGAAACAAGAGACTATCCTATCACTGTCACCTCAATAGGATGTCCCTTTCTATTTAGGGTGGTAGGCCCAAGGGAGACGTCCCCGGTGACCTGGGGGTTTGAGAAGGCAAATTCAAGATAAAGATCCCCTCTCACAAGTCACCACCGATCAAATGTTAGAAAGTGTTAGTAGGTTGCTCGAAGAGTAGGTTTTGAAGGTTGTGTTGATCAATTGATCAAGAGAGGACTTAGACTAGTGCTTTTATGGTAAATGGAGTCAATAATGCAGCAACAAATGTTGAAAAAAATGATAATGGAGAGTCAAAGACAAGAGAGAATGACAGGTTGGAGTGTGGTAACCCAAGGCTCCAACTATCAAACCCTAGGGGAAACTAGCTACTAAGGTGTAGGTAACCCTAGGCCTTAGTATATTTCCTCCCTCTTTAACTCAATGATGAAGAAAAATCGGCTAGGATGAAGCAATGGATACTAAGGTGTTGCAATGGCAAGGCCTTAGCTCATGCTTCAAGATAATTGGCCTTTTGACAATATCTAGTAGGTGAAAGATTTTGAAGCTAGGACAATAACATGTGCTAGTCTTCCTAGGGTTTAATCAAGCAATTTCATAATCTTGAATGTAAATGCAAGAGAAATAAAACCATAACCATTCAACTAAGAATAATTGCAGAAAATTCACTTACATTCATCAAGAATAATCAATAAAATCCCTAGTTGAACACATCCACAAAGAAGCTTGCAAAAATACACCAAAATTTGCCTCCTTCAACAAGTGCGCCTAAAATTTCACCTAGGAAACCCTAGATATCGCGCAAATTTCAGTCCTCACAAGCGTGAATCAAAGATTATGAATAATACAAGGGCTATAACCCTTATTTATACAATATCAATGACTAGAATTAGGTCAAAAAGGTCGATATGGCCAGTTACATGTAATATCCAGTTTTGACATTAAATGTTATAATAAAACCCTAAATCAAGATGTAAATATGACGTCATGCCATTTTAGGGTGACGTTAGGCCTTCTTAGGGCAACGGTGGCCTCCAGGAGAAAAACGTTAGGCCTCCTTGGGCCTCTAGATCCTACCACACGTGCGACTTGGCAAACAACTGCCTACAAAGTGTCCAAAATGTTGGGTGACGTCATGGGTCACATGGGTGTCGTCATGGGCCTTCCAAGGCCTACATCATGGTGAGAAGGGAAAGAACCCCCTGGGACTAAGCCTGCCAAGCTGTCCCTAGAGGAACTTCCCTCTCTCTCTCCGGTGTAAACCTGTGATTTGTCTCTACCCCTGGCTGGGGTCTCAGCATCCATCTGGTGGGATTTTATCCCTATGGAGGTCTGAACTAACCATCTCCCCATATGTACCTATCCATCGGGTGTAGCCCTGCAACATCAACAAGTATGCCCTCCATGGGCTCATAAGTCATAAGGATCATCGCAATTGTAATCACATCTAATAATCAAGTTATTTAAACATGTGCATGAAACCCCCTTTCCCAGACAAGTGCTCAAAGACGTTATGCTATTCTACAAGCCAGGTTT
>SNQJ01S0019705.1:101322-120200 GCA_010110895.2 Picea sitchensis
CAAAGACGTTATGCTATTCTACAAGCCAGGTTTGGAGGGGACACTAGGATGTCCTATTGGGATAGTGCTCATTGGATGTGGGATGTTTATGGGTGAAGACAAATCTAGGCCATGTAAGTGGATAAGGTAGTAAGGGATGTCTGGGAAATGGGTGCAGTGATAATACATAAATGTATGGCTTACCTATGGGTGCATATGAAGAGGGTGAGATGCACCTTGTCATGGATGTAAATGCTTCCAAGCCCATTCATGCATTTTATTTTTTATTCTTATTTTATTTTTCTTTCAAGAGACTAGTCAGGGGACATTGCCCCGACGTGGTGACCAATGTTGACAATGTTACCCACAAGAATTTCACAGAAATTAGAAGGCTAGCTCGTGATGAAACCCCCTTTCTCCTGGCTATGTCACCAAGAGCCATTACCATGGCGTGGTGACCAACTGAATTGTAGTGTCATACCGCTACATGCCAATGGATCTAATAGGTTGGCTCATGATGAGACCTCATATCCTCCAACTAGGTCTTGATTTATTATTTTTATGGGTCCATTTGTTTCTTGCTGAGAAGCCTTTTATTGCTTTCTCGGGGATCCATGGGCGAAGCATCTGAAGGTTTCATTCTTTTGGATTTTATCTTTTTTCAGCTACTTTTACCTTCTAGGCCTTTAACCCCTTTTTCCCACAAGGTAAGGTACAACCCTTTGCTAGCTTGGCAAACCCAATGCCTAGACCAGTGTATGGGATGGATAAGAGGGAAGAAGATGAAAAGTGGTAAGTGTGGTGGGAACAAATGATGACCTTTCAAGAACCCCCCCTGTGGCAACTCAAACCCTATGGGAACCAACTTACTAGGGAATCTTGTCATTCGCCCCAAGTGTGGTCAAGTGGAAAGGCATAAGGTCCAAGCACACGTTAGTAATAAAAGAATTAAATACACATATTCAAATGTTTTGAGATTCATAGTGACACATACCATGATACCCGTACTCATTAACTCATGGAGCAAGACCCATTTTTGCTGAAGGACCAGGCCGATGGGATGGATGTTGATGTTTCTGACAAGGTGGAGGCTCTAAAGAAGAAAAGGATGGGCCCTCCAGGGCCAGGTTCAAGTCGATCTGGCTCTCGGTACTACATGTCTTGGACCTATGGGCCTCGAGACATAATCTCCTCAGTTATCCCTAGGCTAGGGGATAACATCTGCCTCCAACTCGGGGACATGTGCTCATCGTAGAGCGCATGAGAACCTCAATATCTCTGGCATAACATGTGACCTGCTTGATCTCAACATAAGAATACGAGTAATCATTTGGGGTGGTGATATCACCCCTGGCTCATATACATATATAGTACAGAAAATGATAGCACGCATATATACAAATGGAAATAAAAACTATTCTAGCATGAAATGCAGATGATATATACAATGAATGCAAATTCCTACCAACTTACCTCTACTCACCTGTTGGTTGAATGCTAGGTGTAGTCAGATAGCTAGTGAAACCACCCTAGGAATGTCTCACAATACCTGCCTTTGTGCTGCATCATAAACCAAAGCAGTGATAAGTTAAGCATAAAAATAACATGAGTTGGAAAATGTATTGCATCATTGGAAATTGTAAGGTCTAGCTCATGTAGGTGGGTGGGAGGGAAAAAGTGGTGCTGAGTCATACGCTCAGGAAAGTGCTCAATCCATCTCAGAAAGGGATCAAGAAAAGTCAAAGGTTCAAATGGTTGGCTACCTCGGACATTTTCACAATCTAAGGCATGGGAAGGGATCAACAAGAACCTAAAAGGTGACTGACAACTTCTTACGGGGAAGCTGGATTACCGTGGTAATAAAATTCTTCTTAAGGTACCAAACCTTCCCCTAAAATTGAGAAGGAGGATTTGTCCTAAAGAAGACTTGGGATAAGGGATATGTTTCCAAACTATACCCTCGGTGACATAGCGAGGTAAAGTAATCAAAGGGAGGTAGAAAATCTCATCACAAGTATTATGCTTTAGGCAAGCAACTTCCTTACTCTCTGAGCAAAACGATGGTTGAAAATTTTCTTCATAGAATAAATCCAAATGCCCGGAGGAGTACTCATCAAAATCCTCAAGGTATGATCGAAAATCATCAGGAGAATATGGGACTAGGTCAACCCTGGGTGTTTGGAAAGTATCGGTAATTATATCATCTACTTGTTGCCACTGGTCAAAATTAAGAGTAACCTGTTGTGATAACTGTAAAGGAAATACTTGGAAATGATTCTCAATGTCGTAAATGGGGTCCATATCATAACCAACTACATCCCACTTACGTCTCCCAACATGTATGAACTCGTCAATATTATTAACCATGTCACTATCTGTATCATAACATGAAGGATTTAAAGCTTTCAAGGGCTCATCTAGTTCCCCCTCACTTTCCAAATCATAAAGTAAAGAGTCATCAAAATTTTGGAAAGGAAGGTAACTCGCCGTGTTTATATCTTCGTGTGCAGGAGCTTCAAGGACTTGGGTGTCTTCAACAAGGATCATTGTTTTATCCTCATGAGTACCCCCTACATCTTCAACTGTACAACAAGGAGGATCTACCTTGCCCGAGGATTCCACTTCTCCTTCACTCTCTGAATCATAGAATAAGGCATTATTAAGAACCTAAAAAGGAAAGTGACTAACCTCATCCTCTTCTTCTTGTGTAGGAGGAAAAGGCTCGTGGATGCCTTCATCAGAGGGAGGAGCATATATCGATGCTTCATCATCATGTTTGATATCTCTAGGCTCTCGCTCTTTAACCATATCTTCGTTATCTTCGATAGAAGCTTGAGTAAATTCTTTCCCTTCCTCACGGGATTGGAAAAACTTATTAGGATCGCTCTCCTCAACCTCCTCTTGGTTGATGATTTGTTCCCTTCTTTCAAAGATATCAAGGGAGAGTAATCTCTCTAGAGTAAGGGTATATGGGGTACCTTTGGGGTCATAAACTTTGGTTCCTAGAGAGAAGATGTGTTTTCTCTTGGACAAAGAGATATTCTCCTCGATTTGAATGCCCATGTAATAGGCGTCATTGATTGTTTTTGGCCCCTTTTTATTGAGGAGGAACCCTAAATGCACTAAGAGTGCATTGGTATAGAGATACATGATGTACTTGTATTCATGACGACGACTTTCAGAAATTCAATATAGTATGTCCTCAAACCTATCCTGGAAGTGTCTCACAGTTTCATTCTCAGTTTGCTTTATATGCTCGAGTCTCTTTAGTAGTACTAGGATGTCTTCCAACTTAATACCCCACCTTTTGAGAAAGGTTTCTTCCAATTGTTCCATAGTTGTGATGTTAGCATCGGGGAGGTTGCATACCACTTCCTAGCATTGCCATGAAGAGTGGAAAAGAAGAGTTTCATTGCCAAATATTTAACATCATCACTAATAGGGTGGAATAGAAAGAAATCTCGAAAATCACTAATGTGATAGTCAACTCTCTCTCCATCACTACCAGTGAATCTAGGGAGCCAATTTTCGTATTTAGTGGGCATTTTCCTAGGGTGTCCTGGTATTTTACTCATGTCCAAGGGTTTGAAGTTTCTCAGGTCCCATTGAGAAGAAGTGGTTGGCTTCGTCATTAGTGGAGTCGCCGGATAATTTTCTTGAAATTATCAAAGGGATGAGGGGATCACCCTCAATGAAGTTGCCAGGTAAGCTTTGTAAAGTGAAGGATTTTGAGGAGAGGCTTACTGAGAAGTGTCATCTTTGAGGAGAATTGACTCAGTGTTCCCCGGAAACGATGCCAAAATGTTATTGCACAATTTGTACTTTGATAGAAAAGAAGGTAAATGGAGAGCAAATTGGTGAAACTAGAGACTATCCTATGACCATCACCTAAATAGGATGTCCCTTTCTATTTAGGGTGATAGGCCCAGGTGAGACGTCCCCAATGACCTGGGGGTTTGAGAAGGCAAAGTCAAGATAAATATCCCCTTTCACAAGTCACCATCGATTAGAAAGTCTGGTTTTATAACCAATAAAAGATAATATGTCAAAGTGTACCTGCCCAGAACAAAGCAATAAGAAAACTATATATTTGGAATTATACTTGTTGGTTAGCACTTCATAAAACCATGGAAATTCTTGAGAAAAACAATTTGTTGAATATGATGAAGTAAACAAAAATTTTATAACAACGATCTTTATAGAGAAATACTTCACATAAAATGTCATGAAAATAACATCAAAATGATTGAAAATCATTAACCATTGAAATCATAACATTAGCATTTGATAGAAGCACATAAGACAAGGTATAATCCAGCTCTTTCAATTGCTTTAATGAGCTTTTAATGCGTCATCTAATGGATGTAGCTTACTTTAGTAACAACAACAATATTGTTAGTAGGTTAGGCTATTCTAGGGTTAGAAAGTGTTAGTAGGTTGCTCAAAGAGTAGGTTTTGAATGTTGTGTTGATCAATTTCTCAAGAGAGCACTTAGACTAGTGATTATAGGGTAAATGGAGTCAATAATGCAGTAGAGGATGTTGAATAAAAATGATAATGGAGAGTCAAAGACAAGAGAGAATGACAGGTTGGAGTGTTGGTAACCCAAGGCTCCAACTATCAAACCCTAGGGGAAACTAGCTACTAAGGTGTAGGTAACCCTAGGCCTTAGTATATTTCCTCCCTCTTTAACTCAGTGATGAAGTAAAATCGGCTAGGATGAAGCAATGGATACTAAGGTGTTGCAATAGCAAGGCCTTAGCTCATGCTTCAACATAATTGGACTTTTGATAATATCTAGTAGGTGAAAGCTTTTGAAGCTAGGACAATAACATGTGCTAGTCTTCCTAGGGTTTAATCAAGAAATTTCATAATCTTGAATGTAAATGCAAGAGAAATAAAACCATCACCAATCAAATAAGAAGAATTACAAAAAAATCATTTACATTCATCAAGAATAATCAAGAAAATCCCTAGTTGAACACATCCACCAAGAAGCTTGCCAAAATACACCAAAATGTGCCTCCTTCAACAAGTGCGCCTAAAATTTCACCCAAGAAACCCTAGATAGGGCGCAAATTTCAGTCCTCGCAAGTGTGAGTCAAAGATGATGAATAATACAAGGGTTGAAACCCTTATTTATACAATATCAATGACCAGAATTAGGTCAAAAAGGCTGACATGGCCAGTTACATGTAATATCTAGTTTTTACATTAAATGTCATAATAAAACCCTAAATAGAGATGTAAAGATGGCGTCATGCCCTTTTAGGGTGACGTTAGGCCTTCTTAGAGCAACGTTGGCCTCCATGAGCAAAACAATAGGTCTCCTTGGGCCTTTGGATCCTGCCACACGTGCCACTTGGCACACAACTGCCTCGAAAGTGTCCAAAATGTTGGGTGACGTCATGGGTTTTGTCCCTATGGAGGTCTGAACTAATCATCTCCCCATATGTACCTGTCCATCGGGTGTGGCCCTGCAACATCAACAAGTAGGCCCTCCATGGGCTCATAAGTCACAGGGATCATAGCAATGTCAATCACATCTAATAATCAAGTTATTTAAACATGTGCATGTAACCCCCTTTTCCAGACAAGTGCTCAAAGACATTATGCTTTTCTACAAGCCAGGTTTGGAGGGGACGTTAGGATGTCCTATTGCGCTAGTGTTCATTGGATGTGGGATGTTTTCGGGTGAAGAGAAATCCAAGCCATGTAAGTGGATGAGGTGGTAAGGGATGTATGGGAAATGGGTGTAGTGATAATAGATAAATGTATGGCTTACCTGTGGGTGAATCTGAAGAGGGTAAGTTGCACCTTGTCATGGATGTAAATTTTTCCAAGCCCATTCATGCCTTTTATTTTTTATTCTTTTTTACTTTTTCTTTCAAGAGACTAGTTAGGGGACATTTCCCTGGCATGGTGACCAGTGGTGACAATGTTACCCACAAGCATTTCACATAAATTAGAAGTTTGGCTTGTGATGAGATCCCCTTTCTCTTGGTTATGCCACCAAGAGCCACTACCCCAGCGTGGTGACCAGTTTAATGGTAGTATCATACTGCTACATGCCCATGGACCTAATAGCCTGGCTCTCGATGAGACCCCCTATCCTCGAACTAGGTCTTGATTTAATATTTGTATGGGTCCCTCTGTTTCTTGTTGAGAAGCCTTTTATTGTTTTCTCGGGGATCCCTGGGTGAAGCATCTGAAGGTTTCATTCTTTTGGATTTTATCTTTTGCCAACTACTTTTACCCTCTGGGCCTTTATCCCCTTCTTCCCAGAAGGTAAGGTACAACCCTTTGCTAGCTTGGCAAACCCAATGCTCGGACTAGTATATGGGATGGATGAGAGGGAAAAATATGAAAAGTGGTAAGTATGGTGGGAACAGAGGATGACCTTTCATGAACCCCCCCAGTGGCAACTCAAACCTTATGGGAACCAACTTACTAGGGCATCCTGTCATTCCCCCCATGTGTGATTAAGTGGAAAGGCTTAAGGTCCAAGCACACATTAGAAGTAAAAGAATTAAATGCACATATTCAAATGTTTTGAGAACTAGAGTGACACATACGATGATACCTAGACTCATTACCTCATGGAGCAAGACCCATTTCTGCCGAAGGACTGGACCGATGGGATGGATGTTGTTGTTGTTGACAAGGTGGAGTCGTTGAAGAAGAAAAGGATGGGCCTTCTAGGTCCAGGTTCAAGTCGATCTGGCTCTCGGTACTCCATGTCTAGGACCTGTGGGCCTCGAGACATAATCTCCTCAGTTATCCCTAGGCTAGGGGATAACACACACAACCGGCCTTGTGCCACGTCCAATAACTATTCCCAATCTGCACATGCGGTGATCATTTCCAAACGTGCGTGGTGATTAAATTCTCACGACGAAATCTCGTTACCATTACTACAAAAATTAACCGACATATACCATTTATTAACCACCATGCCCTGCATATGCAACAATTATGCAGAACTAATAATAACATGCACAACCATGCATAATTACGTATAATTACAACAACTTAATTAACATAAACATGCACTCAATAATCAACATGTAAACACACATAAAATAACACTTATATTTTGCTATAAATCACCAACTGCATGCAAACCTTGGATGTTCCTTCCAACCATAGACTGTGTTGTTCATACACTCTCAACAATAGGTCACCCCCGAGCTAGGGCTACAACTCCACCAGGGAAAAGTATACCTAAGCTAAACTAAGATCTGACAACCAACATTGTAAAGAATAGGCTCAGGTGCACACTCCAACAATAGTTCCTAGCTCACAGCCTCTCATTCCGCACAACCTGTCCCACCTAGGGAAATGTACCCACTTCTCTGCTCAACAGTCCTTTGGGCTGCCCCACTTCCCTTCTAGGGCTTCAACAACAAGCCGACTAAGAATTCTAAGAGCTATGTGACATTTGGAACACAAGGTTTCTCAAGGTGTTACAACAACCACTAGCCTAACACATAGGAAAATTGTTTCCGACAATTCTCTCACCCAGAGAGAATTCTCTACATAAATGAAAACCTGCTTCTTCAACCCAAACCACCAAGGATTTACTAGGTAACAATCAACTCCAACTTCTACTTACAATCTCCAACCAAGATATGAATGATGGATGAAAGGACGGGTGAATGATTGGAAGAAAGATAGGGACAAAATATGATAAATTCACTAAGTTTCCCGCATTATATTTGCATGTTCCTACCTTGACACTTGTACTCTAGGAAATGAATTTGACTCCACTTGCTGATTTGTTTCCCTCACTTAGAAATTTATGATAAATTATATCATAAAGCTTATGACTTAGGAATGATATTATTTTATTCCCTAGCTCAAGCCCCTTGACTTAACTCATTTTCTTAGCCCCCTTTTCCTATCGTGGAGTCCTAGCCCTCCATACTTTTTCATCTGACTTGGTCTACAGCAATGATATATTTTATTAATAAAATTGATTGTGATTACATATTGCATTTGTTATGCTGACTGACCTAAATTGCAGAGGCACTCTAGCCTCAATACACACACACACACAAAAGCATTCTGTCCCAAAACATCTCAGCTCACCAACCTATAGCATATGTACATTTACAACATGGGTTCGACCTATGGGTATTACATTCCCCTCCCCCTTATCTATGCATTGTCCTCAGTGCATTCTATACACATGTACAACAAAATTCTTCAAAAATCTCCAAAAAGATGCAGGTACTCTTCCCACATGGTGTCTTCATGCTCCAATGTCGCCTCTTAAAGACCGTAATAGGTCCATTGAACCTTTACTAGCCCTATTGCTCGATTCCAGAGCAACTTGACATTCCTGTCCAATATGCACACTGGTTGAACTCAGAAGTTGCCTTCTTGCTCCACCTGAATCATATTCCAATCAATTACATGATTAACATCAAGCACATACTTTTTAAGCAAATACACATGAAACACATTATGGATGCAGGCTATGCAAGCATGTATGCAACAAGACCAATCCTTTCCAGGATCTCAAATGGTCCATAATATCTTGTTGCTAGCTTTGGGTACCTCCCCAATTTTAGTGAACTCTTCTTAGCTTTCACTTTCAAGAAGACATGCCCGTCCACTTTAAATTATCTATGTATTATTCCCTTGTCTGCATAACTCTTATGCCTATCCCAAGAAACCTTTAAATTATGTTTTATTTTCACCATTTTCTCTTCCATTTCTCTGAGCAATTCTGGCCCAACCACTGCTCCATCTGTTGGGTTGTTCCAACTCATTGGTGTGTTGCACTTTCAACCATATAATTCTTCAAATGGGCTTGTCTTCAAAGATACTTGATACCCATTATTATAAAAAAAATCAACTAAATGTAAATAATCTTGTGATTTTGATTATTTATCCATCACATACATTCTTATCATATCCTCAACCACTTGGTTGACCATTCCTATTTTCCCATCTGATTTTGGGTGATATGTTGTGCTAAAATGCATATTTGTCCCTATTATCCCTATTTTGTGGATAACTAAGGAGATCATGTCTCGAGGCCCTCAGGTTGCAGATATGGAGTGTCGAGAGGCTACATGACCAACAGTACCCTTTTGCACAGATGGAAAACCCACTCACCACCAAAGATGGTCACAGTTTTGCAGATGGCACCCACAACACCAATTGGCTTCCGGATGGCGGTGGGCCTTGCTCCATCAGGTGCAAGTCAGTATTATGGTGAGCATCATTTCAATACTTAAGCCATTTTATTATGTTGTATCTTAGATTGCTCTAGATTTCATGATATGTGCTTGGACATTATGCCTTTTTCCCTGCTTCACCTTGGTGGTTGACATTGTTCCCTAGTAAGTGGTTTTCCTTGGGGATGGGTTTGCTACTATGAACTCCCTTAATGAGCCATCGTACCGTTCCCGACCATACTTACCACTTTCCATCATTTTTCCTCTATGTTCCCTTATCTCTTGGGATTTTAGGGTGTATTGACCCAAGAAGGGGTTGTCTCTCATTCTATGGGAAGATGGGGCTAAAGGCCCAGAGGGGTTGATGTTGGGTAAAAGATAAAATCCTTGTATAAACCTTCTAGATGCTTCGCCCAATGATCACGCAAGAAAGCAATGAAATGCTTATCTTTGAATAAAGGGGACCCACAATATGATAAAGAATGTTTAAAAGGTTAGTTGAAGGATAGGAGGTCTCATCACGAGCCAACCTATCACGTCCATGAATATCTAGTGGTATGACATTACCATCATCTGGTCACCAACCAGGGTAACGGCTCTCAGTTGCATGGCTGAGAGAAAGGGGGTCTCATCACGAGCCAACCTTCTCATTTCCATTAGGTGTTTGTGGGTGACATTGCCATCACTTGGTCACCACGCTAGGGCAGTGACCTTCAACCTCTCCTTATGTTATATTGAAAGAAAATAAAGAAAGAAAGATAAAAGGCAATTGATGGGCTTGGAAAAAGTGCATTGTAGATGAAGGTACCACACACCCTCTACAAAGGCACCCATGAATGAGGCAGTCACGACCCTTATATTTCATGAACCACATGCCCATTGAGTCTTGACCCCAACCACTTCATCCACTATTGAGTCTTGACCCCAACCACTTCATCCACTTTACATGGCTTAGAGAGGGATCTCTTGGAAACTCTCATTGACCTAGGGAAAGATCTACCCAATAGGACACCTTGTCAACCCTCCCATATTCAAGATTGACAAGTTGCACAGTTTCTTTGAGCTGTTAATTGTTTGATATAATGATCTTTTATGCACATGCTTAGATGGCTTATTGATTGATTGGATTCACTTATCATGATGTTATGACTTGAGATCCTTGGAGGGCGTGTTCATTTGTCTTTGTAGGACCTAGTTGGTGGACAGTTTTGGGAGAACAATCCTAACTTGGGCTTCCATGGGCCTGCAAGGCCACAGGTTGGATGCTAGAGGCCCGCATGCCAGATGAGATATATCAAACTTGGACAGCCTTGATGATGACTTGGACGACCTAGCCCAACTCCCACTTGCCAAATGATTTGCCCAGGAGGGAAAAAACGTCATATTTTTTAGCTTGACGTCATGCTTTTGGGGTTAGGGCATGGTGGTGAGGTGCCACTCTTTGACACATGGAAGTTTTGAGGAGGAGAGGGTCTTTACCATGATGATAGTGCTTAGATGCTTGACATGTGGCCTTTGGAGGCCTACCCATGCTTTTCCAACACCAACGACTTCCTCAAAGTGGAAAAACGTGCCCTAAAGGGGTGACATCCTCCTAAATTAGGGTTTTATTTGTGCAAAAAGTAAAATTTTAAGTGCATTGTTTAATATTACTTTGTTAAGGGGGCCAGATTAAGGTTGTTGACCCCTAATCTTATGGTTTACTCCTTAGTTTATGGACAAATTATGTTAGCTACATTTTGTATAAATAGAGATCATAAGATCTCATTTTAAACATAACTCTCCCTCTTGTGACAGGACTTGGTTTGAAATTTTCGGCCCTCTTGGCTCTTTCTATCTCCTATGCACTTGTTTATGGATATCTATTGGTGAATGGTTGATGGAAGTCTAGCGCTAGCCTTGGATTATGCTTTTCTAGCTCTTATGGTGGATTGTCTTAGCATTTTTGTTGATCTTGGTATGGTTTTTACTCTCTTGCTATCATTTTATTCAAGTCAAGTATTGTTATGTTAGGAGATAGGTGGGAAGTATAAGGGTATACACCCCCACCATAGTCTTCACCATTTTATCTGCTTCACCTCATTAATTACCCTAGGGTTTGCTAAGAGAAGTATAAGGAAATACACCCTCTTGGATTAAACCCTAGCCTAGAGAAACTTGCCTTGGGAAGTAAAAGGGATTACACCCCCAAGGAAGTAGCTTCTCTAATATCTTTGTTTATTTGACTCCATTAACCCAATAGTAAAGGCACTAGTCATACTTTTTTGTATTGGAGATATAAAATCATTGCCTCGGAAAATGTAATTTTTGACCTTTTGAAAGTTTTCTTGCTTGAAGTTGATTTGCCTCATTGAGAGGATTTTACCCCCACTAGGGCATCCCCTCTCTCCCAATACTCGAATTGTTGTTACAAACTTTAACCTATAGCCATTAGGGCTGCATAACTCTTAAACTAACACTAGACTAGCTCTCTAACTTCACTCAACTAGTCTACTAACTCGGGCGCATCTTTTGGGCTAGTTCTTGGAATTTTTTCATTGTTGATTTTGTTTCTACATGCCATTGAATGCTACAGCCATAAGGCTGAAATTTTCTACAGAAAACATATGTTTACAACAACCATCTTATCTAGCTTCTTAAGTGCCATCTTTTAGCCTATGTTCATTGCTAAACTCAATACTGATTTACTTAACTAGTTTAGATCTTTGTATGTTGATTTAGATGTTTTAGTTGCTGATATAAATTGTCATTAACTGCTGCAAATTAGGGACAACAAGCTTAACTTGATGATCCAACTGACATATATCATTGCAAAGTGTATTTTCTTGTGTCTCGCGTAGGTACAATCATCCAGAGAAGTATTATACCTGTGGGGTAACAAATACTTGACTTACGAGGCATCTTTTCCAACCTTTCATCCCACTTAGACTTGACCTCTAGGGGCTTCAATTCCTTTCATATCCATCTCCATCTCAATCCCCCTAGGGTCACCAATATCGCCTCCTTAGAGTGACCTAGTCACCCTTGAAGTGCGGGACCCACATCGAGGTGACGTTGGGTGTAGGATTCCCAAGTTGTAGCACTTGCTTTGTGGTTGGGTCAAGCTTTTCCCAACCTACAACTTGCGCTATAACAGTCCTGAATCCTTTAAATAATCCCTTCCAAAATTTTAATGTGAACTTGGGATCTCTATCATAAACAATTGCCTTAGGCACATCATATAGCCTATCAATTTCTCTCATATAAATCTCTGCAATATTAGCTTCCTTGTGAGTGAGCTTCACTGGAATAAAATGAGCAAATTTGGTTAGCTTATCCACCACCACCATGATGGAATTATGTTGTTTCACTGTTCTTGACAACTTGGTAATAAAATCAATTGTCACAACTTCCCATTTCCACTCCAGAATGGGAAATGGTTGTAGCAAACCAGCTGGATGCTTGTGCTCAACCTTTGCCTTCTAACATTCCAAACATCTGGCTACATAATCAACCACTTCTTTCTTCATACAAGGCCAAAAATATTGGCTCTTGACAACTGCAATAGTTTTTTGGTAATCTAGGTGCCCAATATAAGGCACATTGTGCATTTCCCTTGACACCATATTTTCAACTCTTGAAAATTAGGCCCATAAAATCTACCCATGTACACGAGGATTCCATCCTCCCTTGGGTCATAATCTTTAAATTTTTGCTGAGAATTACCTTGTTGTAATTTTTCTATTGTTTGCACATAGTGTTGATCTGATTTTGTAGCCGCTAAAATTTTGTCTTTTAAATTAGTTTTGTACATGTTAATGGTTGTAGCATGCATCTTATGTACCCTCTTGTCGAGTGCATCAACCACCTTATTCTCCTTGCCTTTGATATTCTTTATATCAAAGTCATACTCACTAAGGAATTCCAACCATCTGATTTGTCTAGCATTCAAAGTTGGTTGTCCAAACAAGTATTTTAAACCACTATGGTATGTCCTCAACTCAAATATTTTTCCCATAAGATAATGTCTCCATGTCTTGAATAAATGAACGATGGTTGTTGATTCTAAATCATGAGTGGCATATTGCCTCTCATGTTCCTTCAACTTCCTTGACTCATGGCATATCACATGCCCATTTTGAGTGAGGACACCTCCAATCCCTTGTTTGCATGCATCAATGCACACAATGAAATCTTCATTTGGATCAACAATCTTCAAGATGGGTGCACTTGTCAATAAATTCTTCAAGTGTTGAAATCTTTCCTCGCATTCGGAGTTCCACTCAAACTTCACACCCTTTTTTTGCAAAGAAGTGATTGGATGGACAAATTTTGAATAGATCTTCTATAATACCCTGCAAGTCCCATGAATGATCTCACCTCTGAGACATTCCTTGGTGTTGACCATCCTTCAGTGGATTTAATCTTCTCAGTATCCACTGTTATCCCTTCCTCTAAAACAATATGGTCCAAATAATGTATTTGCCTCTGAAAGAATGAGCACTTGCTCAACTTTGCATTCAACTAATGCTCCCTCAATACTTGCAACACCATCTTCAAGTGTTATTCATGCTCTTCTTTAGACTTAGAGTAGATAAGTATGTCATCTAAGAAGACAACGACATACGTATCCCAAAAATTTGTGAAAATACCATTCATCAAACACATGAAGATAACTCGTGCATTTGACAACCCAAATGGCACCATTGTGAACCCATAATGGCTATATCTTGTTCTAAATGTCATCTTGTTGATATATTTTTCTTTAATTCTTGGAGAACATCTTTGCATCTTTCAGTTTATCAAAAAGATCATGTATCCTTATCAAAGGATACTTGTTCTTCACAATCAACTTGTTCAACTGCCTAAAATCAATGCACAACCTCAAAGTTCCATCCTTCTTCTTCATAAATAACACTGGGGCACCCCAAGGCAACACACTTGGGCATACATACCCCTTCTTCAAAATCTCTTCAAGCTGCATTTGCAATTCCTTTAGATCTAGTGTACTCATCCTATAAGGAGTCTTGGATACTAGGGCAACTCCATGCATGATATTAATGGAGGAATCTACATCTTTCTTGGGTGGAAACCTCAATATCTCTCTAAAAACATCTTCAAATTTTTTCAAGACTGGATGATCTTCAATACTTGGCACTTTATTCTTAGCTACCTCCTCCATATGGACTGCATAAATTTGACATCCTTTTCCGAAGCTTCTTTTCAGCTACAAGGCCAAAATCTCTCTGATAGATATTGTCATTGGAATACCCTCAACTATCCTCAAGTTCCCTTCTTCATCCAAACAAGTAAAAACCTTGTTGTAACAATCCAGGACAACATGATGCTTACATAACCAATCCATACCAATTAGAAAATCATAGGAACCCAAAGGTATGATATTCAAATCTACCTTTGTGTTTAGTCCATTCATGTCCATTAGACAATCCTTAACAAACTCATTGATTCTTGTTTTAGCTCTTGTAGCTAACAGAACCAACCAAGATTCCCATGCTTGCTTCTTTGCAAATGAAATATCTCAATAAGATTAGAATCAATATAACTATGGTTAGCTCCTGAATCAATCAAAATAGATGTAGGTTGTTCTTTGATCTTACCTTCTACTTCAATCATATGAGACTGAAATCCAGCTTGCTTGTTGTCCAAGGCTGCATGGATCCTTGGCATGCTTCTACTCATATCTTCAACTATATCAGCCTATTGTACATTGTGAACATTCTTCACTTTTTCTCCTATGTGAGGGAAATCCATGTACATGTGATCTCCCTCAACACCCCAACATTTAATAAGTTGCTGCCTCAACCATTTTCCCAACGTTTTTGAAATTCTGGGCTCATTTTGAGCTGGATTCCCTTAAGAACTACTTATGAAGAATGGTGTCTTATGCCCTTTCTTCCTTTGCTCCATATCGCCTTTCTTGTTGTCTTCCCAAGCCTTTTGGAAAGTTATTCTTCTTCTATGTTGATCATAGAGGCACTTGACTCTCCTTGTTGCTTCCTCCAATGTCTTGGGGTCATCATATTGTATCTTATCACCAAATATTGAAGGTAAACCACTCGTGCACCTTTGAATATTGACCTGCTCATCCTTAATGAAGTCAAGATATCACAATAGCTATAAGAATATTCCCTCATACTCATATCCATGGTCACGCTCCCAAGCAAAGAACTCCTTCATCTTCCTTTCGTAATAACGCTTGGACAAGTATTTCTTCTGAAAATACCTTTTGAAATACCTCCAAGTGATCCTCTTCTCATTAATGTGCTTTACTTGCATAAATGGGTCCCACCACATTGATGATTTTCCCTTTAGTTGGTAAATTACAATTCTACCTTATGCTTGTGAGGAATAATTGTGTAATTGGAAATACTTCCTCATCCCCAACAACCAAGCCTCTGCATCCTCATCCTTTTGGTGCTCACCAACCAAGGCAGGAGGTTTTATCATCTTGAACTCCCTTTGTAATTCATCCACTTTAGAACTCCTCCTATGATTTTGTATAGGAGATAAAATTGGAATACTCTCTACTCTCCTGACTGAGTGTCCTGATGTGATCCAGGGGATCAAAAAATGCTAAAAAATCAAAGTGCTCGAAATTCTTCGAAAACAGATTCATTGCGTAGATCACGTCATCATGATCCCAACACAACTTGAATGAGCTGAAACAAAGTTTGTATGCGAGATATATCGCATTCTGTCTGTTTTCCCAAACATGCAAAATGTTGACTGTACAAAGTCCATACAGGCCACGTGGCAGTTGATCGTATAGTCCATGTGGCAATTGACCGTACAGTTCGTACGACCGTACAATTGACGTGGCAAGGTGACTTTGTAGTTGACATGGTAGATGGTGATGTGGCAAAGTGACTTCGTAGTTGACATGGCAGATGGTGACATGGCAAGCTGACTATGTAGGGCTAAGATGTGGACCAACTAGTGGTCAACACGTGTCCGTTTGTTGGGCGAATGAAAGGGTGCCACATGGCACCCACTTGTTGACATTTAAAATTTTGGTATGGGCTCCATCGGGGTCGAATAAGCGACCTCCGGGCATGGGAAAAGTTTTGGCTTGGGACGACCTACCAACCCGCCTATGAGTAGTTCTTGCCATTATAGTTCAAAACCAATATTTAAAGTTGAACGATGTTTAATTCAGCGGGGGGTCCGGGACGGGGCTTGGCCCTAGCTCTTGTACACATGACCCATACCATACGATCAACGTGCGAGGTTTCCATGGTCCAACCGACGGGTGCGGGTTTTAGCACCGACCCTCGACCATGTGGTCACACAAACCTCCATGCGACCAACACCTTCGATGGTTAAGGCACTTGGCACGCTAACCATGCAACAAATCCATCTAAATTTTGGAAAAGGTGTGAGTGCTAGGTTTTGGCATGGGAAACACACAGAGGCTAGGTTCATTCACACAAACATTCATTTGGCGAGCAGAGACGACAAGTTATTGGGAAAAACTTCCAGGAAGTGTATTTTTCTCAATTTTTGGCCAAACTAGGTGCAGGAAGAGCCCAACTAGGGGTTTCTGGACATCATGGAGCCATTGAAGCCATCTATTTTGCATTCTAAGTATTGTAAAGCACTGATTTTGACACTTTGAGCATATAATGAAAATGATCCATTGGAAGTTGGACCAGGGGATGTAGCCCAAGAGAGGGGTGAACTCCTTTATCATTTTTTTGTGTTATGTGCTTACTTTTGATGTATGTTTATGTATGTTTATGCTGTTCATTTTAAGTGAAAACTCATTAAGTTTATGTGCTTACAACTTGATCCAATTGCCTAAGACACATACATAATCCACTTGCAAAATTTGTATACACAAAACTTTTTCATTTTAAGTGATGATCGTGTCTACTAGCACTTCTAGATTCTTCATTCTTGGCATGAGATCTGTGATCCTTTGACCTACTTGAATCTGTTTCTTTATCCACCTTCTTCTCTATCATGTCCAAGCTCCGCAATAGCTTGAGGTTGAATCCATTCTACTGCTTGTGAGCTTTCATAAGCTTCTCATTATCAACCTTATAACTTAGCACATCTCTTTGTAGACTCTTTATGGTCTCTACTAGATTTATGCTCTCATCTTTGCAATCTCCATGCCCATTTGATTCCGTCCTTACATTACCCATGCTGACATACAACCCCCTGACTTCATCTTCGTGGTTGTAAGTTCTCTATGCATCTTCCATGTCTCTATTCTCTCTGTTGATTCTGTTATGTTTTATTTGTGCCCTTAATTATGCAAAATGCGCATGAAATAGGATTTGTTAGACAAAATAATTCAACAAATCTGTAAAATTATGCACAACTCTACCCACAACTCTTCTTTCCGATTGCTTGTGAATTTAAATACTCAATTCACATTTCTGGGTGAATATTTAGATTCCTCTATCTCGAACCTTTCCAATGACTATCTCCTTGCTTCATTATGAGTTATGAGCAACAAGTTATAGTCATCTAAACATTACCCATTTACTCTTTTTTGGTACCAAATGCTACAAGTGTCTTCTCCCTTCTCATGTACACTTTTAGGTACCCAAATTCTCAATCTAACTCCATGATCGTCTTCTATGGTTCATTAGCTTTCCATGGACTTCTCCTATGCCCTAAATTGACTTATGAGGCAAGAGTTATGCCCTCTGAAAGTAAACTGGTACTAAAAGTTGCCTTGCACGGTTGCAACTGTAACTTTCTCATATGAGCTCCATTTTGCGAATAATTTAGCTCGATGGAAAGCTCTCTTCAAGTTCTTTTTTCAAAGTTTCCAAGACTCTGTGTGGTGCCTACAACACTCGCAACCTTGAAAACTAGAACTTCTAAAAACATTGTTTAGGCCCTCAAAAATGCCTTGTATGATTATGACCTTCAAAACTACAATTTTTTTGCCGAAAATCATTGGTTTACTACTATGATAGACCACCAAATTGACCTACGCCTATCATGGGCAACTTTTCTTCCTTTTTCCTCATTTCCTGCTTCCTTTTCGAAGCCTACACGCGTATCAATTATGTATTATGCACCAATATTCAACATGCGCAATTTCTACACACACAATGCCAATATTTAGCACACGTAAAACACACCAATATTTAGTGCACACAACTTTTATACCATGCACTACTATTTAGCATGCTCAACTTTTGTGTCATGCACCAATCTCTAGTGCACACAACTTTTGTGTCGCGCACCAATATTCCACACACATCACAACTTTTCTCCGCGTTGTGCTAATAGTCACTTCGCACACATCGTGCACCAATACTCCATGCACACCTCCAATTCTTCTCTACACAATGCCAATATTCCACGTGCATGCACTGTAGAAAATTCCAAGTCCTATCAGTTGTCTTCTTGGTCTGTCTTTGACCAAGCTAAGACTCTAAGTTTTCTGCTGTCCCAAATTTAATTTTCTGTTGTTTTATAACAGCCAACAATAAGTTTTAGTTATGCTGATTTGTTATGGTTGTTGTCTCTGTTTGGGTGCTCTTGCAAGTAGTTTTTATGTTAGGAAAAATACATACATACTTCCAAATAACAACAACACACCTATTCTATCTTTTATGCTGAAATATAGACAGTTCTAAGAGCTAATTAACAACCACTAAAATGCATGTGTAGACACAGGTATTTTTGGTCACATGACCCTGGATAAAACCCCCCCGGGGAAAACCAGTTTTGAGATATGATGTATAT
>SNQJ01S0019705.1:120835-134991 GCA_010110895.2 Picea sitchensis
ATGACTGTTTGCTGTCCTAAAACAGCAAAAGAAGACAGCCAAACAGTTGAAACTTAGAGCCATACTAAGGTCAAGGACAGACCTTAGATGGCAGCCTCATAGGACCTCAGAATTTCAACATGCACTACGTACCAACATTATGCACGCACCAACAATTCTACATTGCACATCACCAATATTCAATTGCACACCTTGTGCACCAATATTATGCGCACATCAACCAATTCTGCGTGGCTTCAATATTCAATGTGCACCAACATTACAATCGTGCCACGATATCTACACCACGCAACACCAAAATTTAGTGCGCACACCTCGCACACCAATATTTTATGTGCATCACCAGCTCTACACCACACAACACCATTAATTAGTGCTCGCAAATCCTTTATTCGCTTAATTGATTTTTCCATATTTCTAGCTTGCGACCATCTCAACCATCATGAAAATTCCTGACTCGCTTGTCTAAGCCAATTCGGTCGCTTGGAAGACGTAATGGCTCCTCCATAATAACCATTCTAAGTGCAATTCCGACTTGGATTGCCTAAAAACTTGGGGATTTCACTCATATTTTACTATTTTTCCCCAAATTCAACATAACTCAAAGGATCAGATGATGAATTTACCAACTTCATGCTAATTTCTAGCTCACACAAGTCCAATTTTGAACCATAAGCTCTGATACCACAATGTAATGTCCCCCATTACCAACAAACCCAAAAATATGCTCGGAAACCATAATGTACTATACCTAACCACCTAGTTGAGTCACGCCACAAGAAATTTCTTCTCTTAAACCGATTCTAATTGCATAATTTTTTTTTAGGACAATTGCTCGCGCAACCAGCCTTGTGCCGCGCGCAACAACTGTTACCCATTTGTGTGCGTTGTAATTGTTTCGTAGCGCATGCGGTGATCCAAGCCTCACGTCGGAATCATGTTGCCATTACTACCAAAATTAACTAATAAATACCATTTATTAACCACCATGCCCTACATATGCAACAATTATGCAGAACTAACAATAACATGCACAACCATGCATAATTATGTACAATTACAACAACAAAATTAACATAAATACACACACAGTAATCAACATGTAAACACACAAAAGAAAACTTATCTTTTGCTATAAATCACCAACTAGGTGCAGACCTCAGATGTTCCTCCTAGCCGTAGACTCTATTGTTCATACACTCTCAACCACATGTCACCCCCGAGCTGGGGATATGAATTCACTAGGGCAAAGGATATCTAAGCCAAACTAAGGTCTGACAACCAACAATGTAAAGAACGTGATTAGGTGCACACTCCAACAATAGTTCCCAACTCACAATCTCTCATTCCCCACAACTTGTCCCAGCCAAGTAAATGTACCCGCTTCTCTACTCAACAGTACTTCGAGTTGTCCCACTTCACTTCTAGAGCTTCACCAACAGGTTGGCCAGGAAGTCTCAGAGCTCTATGGCACTTGGAACACAAGGTTTCTCGACCAGTTACAACATCCACTCGCCCAACACATAGGAAAATGATTCCCAATAATTCTCTCACCTAGAGAAATTTCTACACAAGCATGAAAACCTACTTCTTCAACCCAAACCACCAATGATTTACTGGGTAATAATCAACTCCAGCTTCTTCTTACACTCTCTAGCCAAGGTACATATGATGGATGAAAGGATGGGTGAATGATTCGAAGAATGATCAGGACAAAATATGAGAATTTCACTCTAGGAAATGCCTTTGACTCCACTTGGTGATTTGTTTCCCTCACCTCGAGATTTATGATACATTATAACATAAATATTATGACTTAGGAATAACATTATTTTATTCCTTGGCTTAAGCCCCCTTGACTTAACCCCTTTTCTTAGCCTCCTTTCCCTCTCGTGGAGTCCTAGCCCCCCATACTCTTTTCTCTGACTTGGTCTACAACAATGATATATTTTATTAATAAAATTGAGTGTGATTACATATTACAACTGTTAGGCTTTCCAGCCCAAATCACACACGCACTCCGACCTCAACACACACACACATGCACTATGGCCTAAAACATCTTAGCTCACTAGCCTATAAAGCATATGTACATTTACATCTTGGGGTTCAACCCAAGGGTATTATAGGGTTCCTCCATCTTCTCTCATTATATTCAGTGAAGGATCCCAAAGAGCTTCCTACCTGTAGTCATGCAAGCCCATTCACAATTGCTAAAGCCTCTTCCCCTTCTCAAAGGGATCTGTTGCCATCTTCTGGCATGTCAGCATTGCTACTCTATGCCTCCTCTTCCTTTGATATGAATATGCCTCTTAATAACCAAGGGGATCTAACTTCATCTTCTATGACCCTACTCCCACTATTCCTGGTATCCTCGCTTGATAGCCTACTCCTAACACCGCATCTCTTTGATGACCTCTCTCCTTCTATGATTCTCTCTGGCACAACATTGTCCCCTGCACATCCTTCTGGTGAGGTCTCCTTTCTCTTCATGTTGGGTCTGACCCCTCATCCTTCACCCCTTGCTATCTCTTCTCCACTCATCTATTCAAATTTCCTCCTTGGCTCAATTATTCTTACGTATCTCTCGAATCTTTTTCTCTTTTGCTCTTCTAGGTCCATTCTCTCTCTCTCTCTCTCTCTCTCTCCACTCGAGGAGCTTTACTCAGCCATCCTATCGGGCTCCATGCGCATCAAACCCTTCTCCACAAACAACATCTTGATCTATAGGGGGATCTCTTCCAACAGTCTCTTTCTAGGGCCGACAACAAACTTTCTTTTAGCTTTACTGAAAGACTCACTATATTCAATGGCAAACTCAATGATGTATCCTTCGTTAACCCAGTCAAACCAGAAGTCAATTGCTATGGCCCACTTATTGTCCATATATTTTAGTTTATTGATCGTATTTTGGTCCCAAACCAATGGTTCTCGGGCTCCCAAAGCAATGTTAATCGTTGTCTGCCTCTTTATCCACTCACATAACCAACAAGGAAATTCAACAAATAAAATTTCATGCAAATCTGTATAGATATACCTTTTTTTCCATCTTTCGACATTGCCCGCCAAGTTCTTGGTCTCTCATCATGCAAAATCATCCTCCTTCTCAGATAACCAGTCTTGTAACTCCTTTCAAGAAGATTTCCACCTTGTTCTTTCCCTTCATCATTTAGTACAACACCTCCAATTCCTGACAATGGAACCATTTTTTGGCCACAATCTACTCGTTGGGGGTTAAAGACCTAGGGTTCATCAAGCTTTACCAACAAAACCCCAAGGCACCATATATTCAATCTTCAGTCTAGGGCCAATGAAGGTCTTACCTGAGACACCACGAGAATCACAAAGACCATTCATCATGTGTCAAATATAAAGGGGCAACACATACATGAAATCTATCAAGAGTAAACCCATTCATTTATTCATTATGGAGTGGCAGATTACCATACATAAGAAAGTAAACATACATATATTTAAACCACAACACAAAATAATGTAGAGAGGAATAACTTCATATTTCATTCATTTTCTTCGGTCATTCAGATGTAGAGTCACAAAGCAGAGATGCACCATGCACTCTAGTCTCTCTCTCTTTTATTCGTACACAACTTATAGCTCTATTATAGACTCATGCAAAACTATTACAAAACTTGAACTAGAGCTCTCTCGTTCTTTTTTCGACTCACAACCTTCTCTACCTTACTCAACTACTCTCTAGTACTCTACTCCACTCTCTCGAGTGAACAAAGTCCCACATGCTTCACGTGTCTGCATGCATCCCCCTATCTGTCATGGAGCGTGGAAATCCTAACTGACTTGGCAACTTATCCATACCCTTGCCCATGATCATTTGGATTGTTATAAAAATCAATTACGAAGATTCCCAAAGATATGCTCAGATTTGGTTTGCATGTAGTCTCTTCTTAATTCCTTGTGCATAGTACACAAATGGTTTGGTGCACGCAATATTCCTTTGGCTGACACAAACATTGATCCTTCTTGATGCCATGTGGTGTATCATTTTGGGCATGTGCATAGTGTTGATTTTGCGTGCAACTTTTTCAAAACCTTGGGTGCCAACAAGCGCACCCTCTATAAGAATACTCTTGTCATGATGTGGCATATTAGATCATTTGTAGCCTCTAACTTGAATGCTCATAAGATGTTTAGAGAGTCAGTGGTTGATTTGGTGCATTACCTAGAAAGGTTATCCAGATTTTATGAGCATAACGAAATGACTATAGATTATTAATAGATGCTTAACACATAATAATAGAGATACAATAAAACTGTTTTTTATTCAACAAGGAAATAAGTTGAAACTGTAAAATGCAGTGGAAAACAAGCTTGCTTGAATGGTGGCAGCTTATCTTTGAGAAGAGATGTGACGACTGCGCTCATTCGCAAGAAGAAGATTACAATGAGGCTCTGAAGACCTTTTTACAATAATCAAGAGGGTCAAAAACCCTATACATCCAAAAACCTAACCCTAGGAGATGAAGCACCAAAAGTCATGTGGGCCCCATTTGGGTAGTTTAGTACATCAACTTCCCGGGGTCGTAACTTTTGCATACAATCTTCGTTTTAGGCACACGATAGCCTATTGGAAAGATCTATCTGAGGACTACAACTGTTGACAAAAATTTCATGATGAAATTTTTTGATCGCAAGATACCCAAAAAAACGTCGTTTAGGGCCTCAAAACGGCTCCAGAAGTTCAGGACCCAAAAAACTGTTAAAAATAGTAAATTACCAAAATTGCCAAAAAGTTGTTTTGATACAACTAGAAAAGGTGGGTGGCCACTGATATCCACCTGGATCAATCCTTCCTCCTTAGGAAGCAATGGTCTCCATTGCGTTGAGTTCCCCCATCAGAGGAAGAAATTTTTGCTGAATTTGGCCCCAGGTGAGCCACTTGCCTTGGTGCAGGAGCTGCTATGGTTTGATGACTCGATAAAGCTGGATCCTTTGGTGTCGAGTGCCCTTGATCTATGTGTCCACAATCTAATCACTAGATGCATGTTGTATGTAGTCGGGGTTGAGCTCTGTTGGTGTCAGTTGTTCTGCTACATATGAGGTGTTTAATAATGGTGGGAAATAAGGCCGAAGGAGGTCCACGTTGAACACTGGGTGCAGGCCAAGGAACAAAGGAATGTTGAGATCAAAATCATTATCCCCCACAACCTTGGTGATGGTGTACGACCCATAACGGAGTGGGTGAAGCTTCTGATGGGCTCCTGTAAAGCGTTCTTTCTGCAAGTGCAACCAAACTTTGTCACCCACCTGAAACTTATGTGGCACCCGATGTTGATCATGGCGTTGCTTGTACTTGACATTGGAGTTCTGTAGGATATCCTAAACCTGTTGGCGGATGTGTTGGATCCGCTCAATGAATCGTGTGGTTTTTTCAGCTTCAGTTGGAGCAGGAGATGAGTCGACCGAGGTGACTGCAAGGGGAAGTGCAACATCTATGGGACCCAATGGTTGGAATCCCAACCCCACCTGAAAGGGGTTGTGGTCGGTTGAGCTATGCAGGGCTCGGTTGTAGCTATGTTGGACATAGGGAAGACTCTCATTCCATGTGTGAGGGTGCTTGAAATTATACATGTGCAGGATATGCACGATCATTCGATTTACGACCTTGGTTTGGCCATCTGTCTAGGGGTGGAAGGTCATGGATTTGGTGAGTTTGGTGTCCAATAATGACCATAGGCTCGACCAGAATGTGATGAGAAATCGACTATCCCGATCTGAGACAATGGTTTGTGGGATTCCAAAATGTACCCAGACTCGTTCAAAGAAGAGCTTGGTAGTGGCTTCTGCTGTGATGCTCTTCTTGTAGGCAACCATAATCACCATCTTAGAAAAGCGATCAACAACCACAAAAACATAGTCATTTCCCCGCTTGGTGGACGAGAGGCCTGACATGTAGTCCATTGAGATGGATTACCATGGCCTGCCAAGAGTAGGAAGAGGGGTGTACATGCCCTGTTTCTTAGTGTTCGACTTGGCAATATCGTAGGCAGTGCAGGCCTTGATATACTTGTTGACCTCTTGTCGAAGTTTCGGCCCGTAGAAATGTTTCTATAACATCGCCACTATCTTTTCAATGTCGAAGTGTCCTGCCACCCGACTGTAGTGGGCTTCCCAGATCAGCTTCGCTCGCTCGCTTGATGGAAGGAAGATATGGCCCATACGACACAACAACCCATCTTGAAGATGGAAATTATCGACAACTGCGTTTGCACCCAACATTTGGTAGGTGGTGGCAAAGTTTGGGTCTGTCTCATAGATTTGGGGCCATCTAAAGGTCTCATGGACACAAGAGTCTAGCACCGTGGTAAGTGCCGCGACTGGTGGTCTACTGAGGCAATCAATGACGCGGTGGTGCTTCCTGTTTTATACTTGATGTTGAAGTGGAATTGTTGTAAGTAGGTGGACCACTTTTGATGGCGATCATTCTGTAATTTGCCTTGTGTCTGCATGAACTACAATGGCTTATAATCAGTGTGGATGACTATCTCCTTCCCAAGAATGTAATGTCTCCACTCACGACAAGCTTGCACAATGGAGTACATTTATTTTTCGTAAATAGGGTACTTACAGACAACATCTGATAGTGTCTCACTATGATAGGCCACGGGGTGGCCATGCTGAGTGAGAACGATGCCCACAACATAGTCTGAAGCATCTGTCTCGATCTCAAAGGGTTGTTGTAGGTCTGGTAGTGAAAGTACTGGGGTTGAGCACAAGCACTGCTTCAAATCATCGAACACTTGTTGTTGGGATCGACCCCACGTAAATTTTGCCTTACCACCACCCCTGGTTATTTGGCTGAGGGCCCATGCAATATGGGAGAATCCCAACACGAAACTGTGGAAGAAATTGGCAAGGCCCAAGAAGCTTCGAAGCTCAGTGAGTGTGGTTGGGGCTGGCCAGTCATGTATGACTTGGATCTTGGCTGGATCCACATGTACGCCATGCTAATCAACGATGTAGCCTGGGTAATGGACCCTATCCATGTCGAAGGAACATTTTTCCAAGTTGGCGTATAGCTTGTGCTGCCGCAGGGTGTGCAAAACCTGTTGAATATGCTGCAAGTGTTCTTCCCAAGACTTGTTGTAAATGAGAATGTCATCCAGATACACCACTACAAAAGTATTGGTGAATGGTCGCAAGATATCATCCATCATCCTCATGAAAGTGGCTGGAGCATTTGTCAAACCAAAGGTCATGGCCAGCCATTCAAAAAGGCCTTCTTTTCACTTGAAGGCGGTCTTCCATACATCCGTCTGTTCTATCGAGACCTGGTGGTAGCCTGACTTCAGATCAATCTTACTGAAGTATTTGGCCCCCATGGGTTGATCAAGGAGGTCGTCGATTCGTGGAATTGGGTATCGGTTTCTGACTGTGATTTTATTTAGGGCCTGGTAATCAATGCAGAGTCGCCAGGTTCCATATTTCTTTTGTACCAGCATAGTTGGGCTCCCGCAAGGTGATGAGTTGGGACGGATGTGCCCCTTGTGGAGAAGTTTTTGGATCTGTCGCTTGATCTCCTCATTCTCTAACATATGTGGCAATATACTGGCCCATTAGGCAGCGGTGTGCCGGGGGTAAGATCGATGGGGTGCTTGACCTAACAGTGTAGAGGTACCCTGGTAGGTGAGGAGAATATATCTGAGTATTCTTCGACGACCTTATCTACTTGCTTCTGCTGTGTGGAGAGGTCGGTCACAGAGACTTTGGATGTGGCTGTGATCTTTCGCTCATCCCGAGAGCGAATCATGAAGAAGACAAACTTCCCCGTCTGAGAGATGACCTTTTTGCATTGCTTGGCAGAGATCAAGGAAATAACACTACGTGGGATTGCCTCAGGTATCCTGTACAATTTCATGTTCAAAGTAATAATAACACTACGAGGCCTAGACTCATGTACAACATGACGTTTCCATAAATAAGGTTGGCCCAAAAAAACATCACAAACTTCGAGAGGATCAACATCACACAATACCTCATCTTTGAAGGGCTTGATGTCGTACAACAATCAACACTGTTAGATGACGTGAAGATCACTTCCTTGGCAGAACCATCCAATGTTGTAGGGTTGTGGGTGCGACGTTGTCGGCAGGGCCAACCACTTGACAACCTCTACTGAGATGAGGTTCTTCTGGCTACCACTATCAATGATGAAGTGTAGCGGGGTGCCTTTTACCCACATCTATGAATGGAAGAGGCGCTCTCCTTCTTCTGGCTCGTCTGGTTCATCAGGCTAGAGCTTGGTGGTAGCAACGGTGGAACTGGGTTTTGCATCAATGATCCGTCTTCCCCTTTCTAGTTCTGGCTCAGAGTTAGAACCCGCATCTGATTCAAAGGCTTTCACTTCGGCCACAAGTGACTGCCTTGAGCGGTAGTCAACAGTGTTATGCCAAGGGCTCTTATGGAAGACGCAACACTTCCCGGTATCTTTCCATCTTTTCGGTGTCCTTCTTTGCTTGTGGCTTGGATTGGTTGTCCTAACATTGTCCATCTTTGCTCTGTACTTTGTTCTGTGGGTTGGGGCCACCCTTTCCTGGCTTTTGCTGTGAGGGGTTCCCGAGCCCAAATTGCCACGTCTTTTGTTTGAGCTTTTGCTCAATTTTGACGACATATCGGTAGGCCGCGCCCAAGGACGAGATGTCCAGAAATTCCATTTCGGTCTGGATGTATCTATGCAGAGCACCATGATACTTGACCACCAGATGTCGCTCTGAATCTTTGATACCCAGCTTGGTGCGCAAGGTATGGAATATATTTGTGAACTCTAGCACTGCTTGGTCTCTTTCTTGTCGTAGTGTGGTCCATTTGGTATACAAGTCGTCATAACTTCCAATAGGGTAGTATTGTTCCTTAATAACATCCCTGAAGGATTCCGAGGTGGTCGTGACTGTAAATAACGAGGGTTCCTCTGTTTCCTTTTGCTAACATAAAGTTTCCCACCAATCTTTGACATGGGGAACGACTTTGAGGAGTGAAAAAGTAATATTTTCTCTATTCGAAAAGTTATGGACAAAAAAATACCCTTCTAGTAGATTCAACCACTTGTCTACACCATCTGCGTCTATCTGACCTTCAAATACAGGAATATCGAAGTTTATTTGTACGTTGAAGGGGGCGACACCTGCGCTCGAAGAAGATGCATTGCATGTTGGTAGCCGTCGAAGGATTTGTGCAAAACCATCCATCATCTCGTTTCCCTGTTGCGTGAGGGCTTCCTCAAGCAACATTTTGAAAGGATCTCCTGTCCCGTCATCTTTCTTTTCTCCTGCCATGAGAGGTCGCTTGGGCGTGCGAGAGCTTTGGTCCTAAAGAGAACAAGGTCGAGACCCAATTCTTTGTACTCTGACCTCGTCGGGGACATGCATTAAGATGACAAGGAGCAGAACGCATTGATACCACTGATCTAGATTTTATGAGCAGAATGAAATGACTACATATTATTAACAGATGCTTAACACAAAATAACAAAGATACAGTAAAACTGGTTTTCTATTCAACAAGGAAATAAGCTGAAATTGTAAAATGCAGCGGAAAACAAGTTTGCTGGAATGGTGGCGGCTTATCTATGAGAAGAGATGTGATGACTACGCTCATTCACAAGAAGAAGATTACAATGAGGATCTAAAGGCCTTTTTACAATAAACACGAGTGTCAAAAACCCTATACATTCAAAAACCTAACCCTAAGAGATGAAGCGCCCAAAGTCATGTGGGCCCCGTTTGGGTAAGTCAGTACATCAACTTCATGGGGTCGTAACTTTTGCATACGATCTCCGTTTTAGGCGCACGATAGCCCGTTGGAAAGATCTATCCAAGGACTACAACTATTGATGAAAATTTCATGATGAAATTTGTTGATCGCAAGATACCCAAAAAATGTCGTTTAGGGCCTCAAAACGGCTTCAGAAGTTCAGGACCCGAAAAACTGCTAAAAATAGTAAATTACCAAAATTGCCAGAAAGTTGTTTTGAGCTAGCTGGAAAAGGTGAGTGACCACCTATATCCACCTAGATCAAAGGGATTCTCACTCCTCTTCCAAAGGAACTTTACAAGCAAAACAAGGATCTCACTTAGGTAAAAGCTCTCTTTGGTTCAATTGTTGGACGACAAGGAAGGAAAAAATAATGAAGACAAAGGCAAAGCTAAAGAGAAATAAGACAATCCATTTCCACCTCTTACATACGTTATCTACTAATATGAATTACTATGACATGTTGGGCTTCCATGATAGGCATGCTAAAATTTCTAGTTTCTATACTTATGTTACTTTTGGTTTTTGTACTTTATTTATACTTCCCTTGTATCTGCTTCTATTTCACTCTTCAATGCTCATGGTTCATAGCTATGCTCTAGTTTTACATCCTTCTAGACATGTAGGTTGATGATTTTGTGACCATACACATGCTCTATCCTCCAAAGCATTTTGTATATTGTTGTACTCTACTCTCTTAGATATATAAAAAAATAGTTCTTACTAATTAAAAACATCATATGACTTATTAACAGAATGGATTACAATCTCAGAAGACATCTCACTACTCTCAATCCCATCCAACTCTTTCACACTTCAAAGCCTATGGCTCACATAATACAAATTCCTACCAATAGATCTAATTCAAGATAGACTCATGCAACCTTGTTGCATCTTTCACAACTCAATTAATATCTTTCTCATTAACCTCAACCAAGAGAGGTCTTAGACTATGAATAGAGAAATAGATCAGTAATCAATCTTGACTAAGTCATTGATCACATTCCACAACGATCCATTAAATATGGATTCGCCTTTGAGGTTGGTTTCACGGGATCCCTAAAACACGAAGATTGAATTTTAATTGACAAAATATTAAAATAGACCAAACCATCATTGCTCTAATAATCAAATCCATGTCAATATCATGTCCTCATATCCTAATAGACTAGCACATCCTCCATGCTCATATGCACTTCTCTTACAACCATGCGTGACAATTTAGTGCTTCACTGACATGCCCCTCCACCAAAAACACTTAACACACATGCCTAATTGTTCATCATTACATGCTTTATTTACTTTCACGTGCTAATATTTTTATTTGTAATTTCCAACATATAGAAGTGGTGCAATAGAAACGACAATTAATCTTGGATGAAGCGACCCATTTTCTTTGAATTTTGGACTTATATGTTGAACTTAGGTGGCAATTTTGGAGCTTAAAGGTGTAGTGCTTTCAATGGACAAGGAAGCCATGATTCCTATCAGAAGCTGGGATTCTCTTTCCAACATGACTCATTGTTAAAGCCTTAATTTTTTCAATTATTTTTGATACTAACCTTTACTATGAAGTATTAACCTTTACTATGAAGTATTTGTCATATGATACAAAATTACCCATAAATTTGTGACTAGGATGGAATATATTAATATGGTTTTAACTTTTACACTAACATTACTATTGTAGTTGATAAGCTTGTATATACATTGTGGTAGCTACCACTTTGTACCATCTTTCTTGCCCAATAGAATTTGTATTCAATAGAAATAAACTTTTTTGTTGTCATCACTCGATTTAATTGTTGTTGGTTGCTTTTCACAAAGCTTTCTTTTTCATGTGATATCATTCTTTGTTGGAGTAATTTAATCTATTCACCATAATGTTTGTAATAAGGGGGTTTCATACACTAACTTGGTGTTGGCTTGGCCGTGACCTTAAAAATAAATTATTATTATTATTATTATTAATACATATGTCTTATTTTCCATTTGCTTTTCAATAACCATAGGCATGACATTTTGTAATTAATTTATTTAGATTCAATAAGGATTAAATATGCAAACATTTGTTGAAACGGTTATTTTGAAGCCAAAGTTTATAGTGAAATGGTCAAGTTCTTATAAGGAAATACCCTAACATGGTTTGATGGAAACTTATAGGGTTTTACACAACAAAGACTTTTATAAAGTTCTTGTAAGGAAATACCCTAACATGGTTTGATGGAAATTTATAGGGATTTACACAACAAAGACTTTTATAAAGTTCTTGTAAGGAAATACCCTAACATGGTTTGATGGAAACTTATAGGGTTTTACACAACAAAGACTTTTACAGGCCAATTGGGTGTGCACATTTTATATGAAATGCTTGAAAATCAATTGTAATGTCAAGGTTTGCGATGGAGATGGATATGAATTTCAAGAATTCAAGCTTAACACATCATATTGTATGTCATAAGCTTAGCACATCATATTGAATCTCACTTGGTGGTGATTGTATCTACATTGCATTGTTAAATATAACAATTATTCTTTTTCATTTTTTAAAATGATTACTATGTGATTACATGAACCAAGAGAGGATTAATGACAAGTTTAACATTTTTATTCAAATTTCAAATATTATAAACTTCACCTAATACCTTGACCAAGTTCATTCCCACAAGTTGTTCCAACACCTTGACTTAGAGAATGAGACACCCTATCATTAAGAGTCTTTCCCAACATTTTATTTCTATTAAAAATAAAATAAAACGTGTAACACATTTAAATCCAACGAACTAAAACCTTGGGAGGACAAGCCGGTCCAATTTACCTAAGCTGGTTGAATTTGGTATGATTTTAATTCTAGAAAGAAAGAAAGAAAGAAAGTATTTTTAACGTCCACGAGGTTAAAAATAGCCTATGGGACAGATTGTTTTTCCATTTGGCTTTTGTATTCGGCCCTTTTCTTGTGAAGTTTTACAATAATCGCTTCCAGTTTCTCAACAAACTCTTTGTTGAATAGATTATCCCAAGAATTAGCTACCAGAATACCTGCATAATTTTCCCTGCTGTCTTTGAGGGCCTCACATTCTAAAATGAAATGTTTTTCTGTTTCCACTTTTCTGGACGAGCACAAAATACATACTCTTTCTTCCCACCTTTCTTTTGGTCTTTTCCAGCGCCCTGTTTCACAACGAAGTTGATGAGAATTAGTCCTTAATTGAGCAATACAAATTTTAGATCTCCAAGAAATATTGACTCTTATGTACGTCTTTCGCTGATGGTTATGAGTGGGGTTAAACTCTTCAATGTAGTACTTCTTCTTTCTCCCTAGCTCTTTCTCCCAAATATGTTTGTGGAACTTATGCATAACAAAAGTTTTTATCTCTTTACTCTTTACTCTATAAAATGAAAAATGAATAAATCAATTTTTAATGATGAAGAATAAAAATGAATAAATCAATTTTTAATCTTTACTCTATAAAATGAAAAATGAATAAATCAATTTTTAATGATGATGATCACATCGACTTTCAGATTATTTAATGTAGAAATTCTCCAATGACTTCGTGCGGAAATTTAACCACGAAGAACTTCGAAAACACAGCAGAGACTCCGGAGCATTGAGTGCATAGATATAAGAGGCGAACGTCCTAATAAAATCTGTTAAGTTTGTTCAAGGGCTTCAAGCGACGCAGAAAAAGTAGATTGCACGGCAAAGAGATGGGTAGATCCAGGTCGGTGGGGATGCTTTTCATGCTTCTTCTCTGCATTGCACACCCCATTGCTGCCATAGATGATAAGTGTGCAGCTTGTAAAGCTGTTGCTGTGAGTTCCTCTCATCCATATTATTCTCACCCAATTTCCATTTTTCTGTTTTGGATATGTTTGATCAGAAATAAACAGAATCTCTAAACATGACAATCTACATTCATAAACAGAACACCCCACATAATCAATCGGTCGAGATTGTAGCTTATTGGGCATTGCTTCATTGCCAACTAAGGCTAGGTTCAGGCATTTTTTCAGGGAGAGGTTCAGTGATTAATCTTGACTGCTCTGCACAAAGTTTCAATATCATGCCATATGGTTCCCAACTACATATTGATATGCATTCCGTGTACAGTGTGTGTATGTATGTTTTCAATATTGTTTTTCCCTCGTTCTCACCATGACTAGTAAGTGCCGCACAGGTGGCGTAAATGTTTTCGATCATTGTAGTTCATATACTTAAATTTCACTCAGAGCAGTTCCAGTGGGGTACTGTCCAAATCACCTCCCCTCAAAAGAAGGGAATGAATCGTAAAGGCCCATTAATTTGTCTCTGCATGCCCTGAAGAGAAAGGCGTGCCCTATCCATGTAGGTGTCTGCTCGAGATAGG